>JBBPJW010000828.1:0-20280 GCA_038088935.1 Pulveroboletus aff. viridisquamosus
CCCTCCAGTCACCCCAGTCCCCCCCCTCCTCCCCCCCCAATGGACAGCCCCTCGTTCAGCTGTCTCTCCTGCACCGTCGCCTTCTCCTCTCCCGACGACCAGCGTACGTCCACCCCGTACCCCCTGCCCCCCCCGCTCACCCACCACAGGTGCACACTACCGCTCCGATCTCCACAGGTACAACCTCAGGCGCAGGGTCGCCGCCCTGCCCCCTATCAGCGCCGCCGTCTTCGCCCAGAAGCTCCACGAGCGCACGCAGCATGTCCCCGCACAGGCACACCATCGCTGCGATCCGTGTGGGTGCGCCCCTTTCATCTCCTCTCCGTCCCCCACTCAACCCACACCCCCCCGCACAGGAAGTCGTACGCCACAGAGAACGCCTACAAGTCCCATCTCACCTCAAAACGACACAGAGAGACCGTGATAAACGGCACATCGCACCCCCTGCACCACCCCCCTTCCCCCGATGCCGAGCCACAACTCCCCGTCGTGCATTCCTGTCTCTTCTGCACCGTCGTCTCTCCATCCCTCGAGGACAACCTCTCCCATATGTCCTCTGTCCACTCGTTCTTTATCCCCGATGCCGACTACCTCGTCGACATTAACGGCCTTATCACCCACCTCGCCAAGAAGATTGCTATCGGTAACGTATGCATATATTGCAACGGAAGGGGAAGAGAGCTCCACACCCTCGAAGCTGTCCGCAAGCACATGATTGACAAGAGTCATTGCAAGATCGCCTACGACACTGAGATCGACAGGCTTGACATCTCAGACTTCTACGACTTTACTTCGTCCTATCCACCCGTGACATCGTCGGACCAAGAATGGGAAGACGCTGACGAGGACACGCTGGCCGTAGACGACGTCGATCACCCTTTGAATGCCGACCCGGATGGTCACGACCGCCTCCCCGACAACCAGTTGGCATATGGCGACACCGAATACGAACTCGTCCTTCCTTCGGGCGCACGTATCGGCCACAGAAGCATGATGCGGTACTATGCACAATCATTCCATGGCATACCCGTCAAGCCCCAGGACCCCAACAGCGGCGCGGCTCTCGTCCAACGTCTCCTCACAGATAAGCATTCCGCACTCGTTTCACGTACGGGTGGCTTTGGTGCATTTGGACAAGGTACCCAGGTGGTCAAGGCAAGGAACAAGGGCGAGGCACGTGAGGCAGGCCGACACGTGAGAGAGTTTAGAGATCAACGTCGCAAAGAGGACTTCAAGACAAAAGTCGCTTTCGTCCACAACAATCAGAAGCATTTCCGTGATCCCCTCCTACAAGTTCGTCCTTACCCATTTCATCTCGTCCTAACCCTCACTCGCTTCGCAGTAATCAAGGCTTCAACATTTTCAGTGACATTATTTTGGCATCATTTCCACAGGTGAAATAGTAAATACATGTCCAAGACTGCTTTTGCTTTCTATCGATATCAATAACCACAGGTGATCGTGCCAAACCGTCTTGCGAATGTGGACTAAAGGGTAAAAATATCATCGAGGATGAACGACCACGAGGTCGATCTTGTCAAATGGGGTATAAGTGTCGTGCAGCAAGCAGCGATAACGGGTGTCAAAATAACGGAATTAATACAAATATGAAGCGGGGACAACTCCTTCTCGCCCGGTCTGGGGATTCCTCGCATACCACCACCTGATGAACCCATCAGTACGCTTGCTAAATCGCCCCGGAAAATCATGGCTTACGCATTATCTCGGTCATCGAGCACTTCAATTTCCATCCCAGCTGTCAGAGGAAGTTCGCCCTCGCCTGATCCATCGAAGGAATACCGTGCATGGGCGGCCCGGCTGCCTTCCTCTTCTGCAGCCATCGTTCCAATAACTGCATCGGATGGTGTGGTAGCCCGCAAATAGTTGCTCGCATCAGGTTCGAAGGGATCTGTTGCTACACCACCCTCGCGGGCTGTTTCCTCCTTCTCAGTGCTGACGTTGTTAAACGGGCTCTGGGAACCCAAAATCGTAGTCCTAGTGGCTGCATTGATGTGCTCGAGCAACGATGATGGACGATGTTGAATCGAGGAGTCATCATCGTCTTCGTTTTCATACCGGGTGAGCTTGTCGTCTCTTCTGGACAAAAGCGTCCACAGTATGCCAATCAGCGCGAGCAGGAATACAACACCCGCAGCAATTGCAATTGAAATTAGGATAACAATCCCTGTTGCAAGGAAGGCTGTCTCCTTATCAGCGAGTGCGGCCCGAATGGTACCCTCGAAAATACTTACACTGTTGGCCGAAACTAAAGTTTGCGATCGAGTAGAACAGAGAGGAAACATATCCGAGCGTGCCCTGTGCTGATACTGAGGTGAGATAAGGTATGAATGTCTGCCCATCGAAGAGCACCAGGGATGCTGATCCAAAGGACGAATCGGACAGTGCCCCCGAAATCATCAACACCCTGTCGGATTCGACAATACTGTTTGAGCTGTGCGTATTCTGCAGAGGCACCATGAGTAGCTGGGAAACGTTTGAATTGTCTTGAAAAGCCGAGCCTGATATAAGAGTCAATCTCGCGCCAAGTGGATCTATCGCAGATCACACACCAACGTTGGACCACGTAGTACCATCCCAGAACGCCACGAAAGATGATGAACCATCACCTGTGCTAATTACCTAGTTCATCAATGATCGACCAATGAAACATTTCACATACCGTCCAGCAGCGAAGATGCTCGACGAATTGCCGTCGTTGACTTCGACAGCGGTGACAGGACCAGGGATCATAGTCGAGTCACCTATGGCGGTCCAACTATCGTTGGGGAAGCTGTATTGTGCAACATACGCAGAGGTGCCATCGGCCAGCGTCATGGCACCCGCTACGATGAGGAGCTCTTGGTTGCTCTGAGAGTTGTGTAAACAAGCGCTCAGGTGAGAAACAACAATAACGTACACCAGCGAACGAAACCGAAGAAATGTCACCCTGCAAACCAGAACCCAGTGTACTCCACTCGTCAAGGGTGGTATCGAGAAGACAAATGGACAGACACTTGGCTGTGCCTGCTTGAGCGAATGAACCAGCGACTATGATTGTATTGGGCTTGTAGGACGTCGCAGTGATAGAACGCACAGCGACAGTGGAACCAGATTGTGCTTGGATGGGTTGAGCGACCGTAGTTAGCCACTGTTGACCAGCAAGGTCGTAGATAGCGAATCCATTTGCATTGGCACCGGTCAAGTTGAACTCTCCCCCGACATACAAATGTCCCTTCGTGTCCACATACAAAGCACGAACCACTCCATATATCTGGTCGCCAGCGAGGGCAGAAGCCTTGGAAGTCACTGGATCATAAATAGCAACAGATTGGGAAATTGCAGATGGTGACGTGGAGAGACTGAAGTTTCCCCCAATAATGACGACCTCGTGCGAAGAAGAACTATTAGACCAAAATGCCCCGGCCAAGATAGCGGGAGCGGGAGTTGAAGGTAATGGGGGCAATGACGAAGGGCTTGTCAGGGCTTGTCTTCTGGACAAGGTAGGGATCTTCAAATAGGAAAGCCAAGCGGAAGGACTACGACCGTAACGATGATACCGTTTCTGCGTTGTGAAGGTTGAGATAGAAGTGTTGGAGGAACTACCAAGCTGAATTCCTATGGGGGTAACTGTTGGATCGTCACTGCCACTGTTTGAGAGCATGACCATGCCCTCAGCCCCATACTGTGTCATGGTCTGGATGTTTCCGGCAAGAAGCTGGGGCACCTCTTGACCGCTCGAAGAAGTACCATTGTTGACGAAGGTGAAGTTCCCTTTAATAAAGCTTCCGCTGTTCACCCATGATGAACTTGTGACGTCCCAAGTCGCAAGACCGCCTACGCTGGAACTTGAGCCTATCAAAGTCTTGGTTTCGGTGAAGTTTCCAGCGATCTGGATGGTACTATTGGCCAAGACGATGCTCGCCACGATCCCATTTACACCGGCTCCAAGCGTGCTCCATGACTCCGTCTCAATATTGTACACCGCGACACCCGTTAACCTTCCCTGAGTGGAAGGTGTTTGAGTGTCGGAAAATGAACCCCCGATATACAGTTCATTGCCGCTCAAAGTTAGTGACATGACTGCACCATCAAGGCCCCCATGAGAAAGTGAGAAAAGACTCCCTTGTTTGTAGGCGACGATATTGGAAGTACCGTTGAGGGGGCCATTAGCGAAGGTGAAGTTGCCACCTAGGAAGATGGTCCCAGAAGCATGTTGCACAGCGGCCGAGATGTAAGCGGAGGCAGCACTGGTAGTACCCAGTGCATTATAAAGATTAATGCCAAGTCCGTCAGCAGCAGTCTCGCTAGTGTTCGGTAGGTTGCTCATAGCATCGACTGTATCTTTTGCGTTCAATGGCCACTCGAAGAATCCAAATCCACGTTGAGTTCCAAGGCTAGTAGAGCCATTGCCGGCTGCTCCAGAAGCAGTCACATTTGCGGAAGTCAAGACAAGTTCAACATTCCCGGCAACAAGCTCGTATTGGCCATCTTGACCTTCCCCTGTCGGTTGATTGGCCAACGACATGGTCACTGTGGTCACAAAGAGGGACGACGAAGGAACGATTGGACCGCTGTAAATTGGTACAGTGACATCATTTTGGACCTGCTGTGATATCGTGGACACAAATGGCTGCGATCCGCCTCCAGGGAACACAGTGACTTGGACCGACGTCCGAAGGGCACAGTCTTGAAAACTGTCACAGCCGGGTATAACTAGATTCACCACGTATTGGCCAGATGCTGAGACATACGGCATCCAAGTAAATGTAGGAGCTCGTGAGGCAGGTGTGCCGACAGAGACTGTGGAGACGAGGACAGTCTGAAGAGTGGCAGGAATGTTTGTGTTAGCGTTCCTGGGCGACCAACTGCCGGTCATCGTGACATTGGATGGGTTGGGTGCAAAACAGGATTGAGTATTCTGGCTGCTGACAGCCGAAGCAAATGCTCCAGAAGACAGAAGTTGCAGCATGTGCAGGCCAGGGGCAGTTCCTTTCCACTCCGAAAGCGTGATTTGCACACCAGTCAAGGTGACAGGGGTTGTGAAAAGAAAGTCTTGGTATAGGATGGAAGCGTCGGTAGACAACGGACAGTTAGCCGTACACGTCGCGTTTTGTCCCGTAGAAGGATCGACGTATGTAAGACTTTGGACGGTGTTGTCGGGGATTGATGCGATACTGAGAAGGTGATGAAGGTGGCATGAGAGTTGAGGATCAGCGGAAGGCAAAACTCAAAATACGTACCTAAAAGCCGTCGTGCCATAGCTATTCTGGAAGGTGTTCCCGATTCGGACACCATACGCACTCATTGCGACAAAGGTGCGTATCGTGATGAGGGCAGCATTTCCTGTCGCAGCGAGCCATGTATTTCCGGGTCCATCAGGACCTGAGGGACATAGAACTGCCTGGATGTTGCTGAACTGTGGGTCCGTAGAAGAGGGAGCTCCGACGATCTCTGCGTTTTGAAGAGGTACCGGGACGAGCGAAGACGAAAAGGGCGATGCACCTCGAGAGTATGGGACGTTGGGGTTGCTGTTATTTCCAATAGCACCGCTACCGAACGATGTGGTAAATGAGCCGGTAAAGAAAAGACTGGTGTCGGAGGCATTGGAAGTTATGGACGTCACTTGACCGTTTAAACCTTTGAAGGGTGGTGCGGTCCATGAGCTTGACTTGGAGTCCCAAACTGCGACAGAGGGAGCTGGTGATGAGAAATGACCGGTAACCCAAAGGCTGCTGCTGGATGAATCGCAATATACGGCACTGATTGGACCATCTGGGCCACTGGAACCAAGGGCAGAAAAGGTACCTGAGGTAGGCGAATAGGAGACCACATAGCTAGTGGAGACGTTGGCGATGGAAAGAAAGGAACCAGCAACATAGTAGACATCATCCATAGCACATGCCGAAGAGATTGAACCGCCAGAATTTGTAGTAGCAATGGAAGTAAGGGCCCCTTGTGAGGTGCGAGACAGCAGGGAAGACACCGAAGGGTCAAACGAGGTGGGGGTGGAGCTGTCGTAAAAATTCAGTCCAGCAAACGCACCAGCGAGGCCCACTTGGCCCATGCGGTCAAAGTCCACGAGGGGGAGCGATGCAGACACGACATGTACGACGAAGACGAGGGCGAGTGCTGGGGGCCATAGTTTTGACGGGGAGGACATCACGGGGTATGGAAGGAGAAAAAGAAAGTCAGGACAAGGGAAAGAAGGGTGCGCTCCCCCTGGCTAGCTTTGTGGGGGGTATTCGAGCACGGTCTGGCAGAGACACAAGGAAGGCGAGGAGGATGGGCTCAGCAGGCGAGGCTTAAACGAACTGGTCCACGTGAGACCGTCCCACGGACCACGCTCAAGGTATGCGACTACACTCAGTCTCTATTTCCGACGTCCTAGTAAACACAGTGCCCCGTTCTCCTAGTCTGTCCGCGCAGTGACACCATTCATATCTGGCACCGCCCCAACGGGCTGCAGATGAGGAGATGCCTGTTCTAGGGACCTGGGGCAAAAAGACCACATGTCACGTCTGCATGCGGCAAACTTGGGAATGGTGCTCACTGGGGATATCTGTATCGAACAATCCCTGGTCTCGTTGCGCTGGCCTGTACACTCACATTGTCGGCGACTTGCTGTGATTGCAACGTGTGCTTCTCGTTCAATCGGGCCCAAGTGTCGGAGGACGTCGAGTAGTGTGCAAGCCACCGTGTGAGATATGGACCGTCATCCCGTGCTGGGGCCCACTTGTAAAACGAGGCAGCCAAGAGCGAGAGCAACAGCGTGTTCCGCCAAAACGGCGTCGAGAATCCTCCTAGGGCGTTTCAGTCCCAAGTCTTGAGAATCGGAGCCGCCACAAACCTTCCGGGTCATGATGACCACCATCGGGGTGTGCCTCGTGCGCATGGCCACCACCAGATGCAAACCTGAACTGGCTCAAAACCGGCCCAGCACGAGGCTTTAAGTGGGATAGGACACCTGCCCTTGCGAGATGCATGTTCTTGGACAACGAAGGGTGCAGGTTTATTATCGTTTTCGCGCAACGCCGCTGCTGTTCCCACACCCTCATCTTCATTTCATTCAACTCTCGCAATGCCCACTTCACCGTGTCGTTCTATACGCCGTTATTCGTCGACCTCCATTGGGACCGGCACTTGGAATCCACAGGTCTCAGTGGTGACGTCGGCTACACGTGTACACGAAGGAACACTCCTGCAGATACAACCTCTGACCTATGCATCACTTCCACCCACGCCTATTGTTCCTTCTCCTGCTCGCTCGCCACCACCTTCTGTAGAGCGCACTCCATACACTCAGTCGCACCAACCGCTGTTTTCGTTATGGGATTATCTTCGCGAAGAGCTACTGGCAACCGACTTTGACTCGCACCAGGAACTCAAATGGGAGCGGGTCAGCAACTTCTTGAGTATTCCCTTCGCGATGGAGAAAGTAAGTGATGACCTATTCCGAAGTATGTCTTTGCTCTAACGACAGATGCTAGATTATCGGCTTTGGTTTCCTCCTATGCTTGGACTCTTTCCTCTATACGTTCACAATCCAGCCCATCCGCTTCGTCATAGCAGTTTCGCGTTATATACACAATCTCATCTCTTGGTCCAAGTCGCACCTCCCTCCTTCCCAGAAAGCTGACATCCTACGCACCCTTCTAATCATTGTCTCAATCACTCTCCTTGCACCCCTCGCAGACGCCAGCAAAATTTATCACTCCATTCGTGGCCAGGACACCATTAAGCTGTATGTCATATTCAATTCCTTGGAAGTGAGCCCCATCTGTCTCTTTGCTGAACCACTGTTCGATGCATGGGTATGTAGATCGCAGACAGGCTGTGCGCCTCGATCGGACAAGACATACTTGACTGCCTTTTCTCACGTTCTACACTGGAAGTGCTGTCACACAGTGTACCATTCTCACCTCATACACTGCGCCCCTTGGTATTCTTCATTCTAGCAACTTTCTATGTTGGTGGGCTGGCACTGCATCCTCAATCATCATGTGATGACTCATATCGCCTACAGCCAGCCACACCATGGTTATGCTCTACCAACTGCTCTCTTTGAATGTCGCGGTTAATTCTTACGATCACGCTCTCCTCACTCTGCTCGTTTCCAACCAATTTGTCGAAATCAAGGGTTGTGTATTCAAGAAATTTGAAAAAGACAATCTCTTTCAGATTACCTGCGCAGACATCGTCGAGCGGTTTACGCTGTCATTAATGCTAGTCGTTGTTGCATTCCGCAACCTGATTGAGCTCAGTGGCTCTGAGTTCGACTTCACGGGTGGATTTGTTATGCCGAGAAGCTTCGGATGGTTCAGAGGTAATAATGTTCTGTGGACCATTTCATACGTGGGTATTTGTTCTCTTATCGAAAAGCACCGTATGTCTCATCTCGTTACAACATCAGCCCGTTGTGACTGTGTTAGTGTCAGAAATGATGGTAGATTGGTTGAAGCATGCCTTCATTACAAAGTTCAATCATATCCGCCCAACTGTCTACGAGCGGTATATTGACGTATTATGCCGTGACCTAGCAAGTGGAAGCGTTGTTGGGCGGCACGGTGCTCGCAAGGTTCGGTCTTTGACTATCATTCTTGGTTATACTCAAGACATGCTACACAGCATACGTACGTTGACCAATCGCCTCTGGTTGCCCGACGTCTCGGTTTTGCTTCTGTTCCGCTTGCTGTCTTAGCAATCCTCATTGGTCTCCAGTCCTTCAATCTAGTGTTCTCCCACCATTTGCACGACCAATGTGATCTATACCCATTGGCAAAATGGATAGCAATGGGTATACTGTTCTGGCTGTGGTACGTTAATGTCTCCGTTGCTGGTGTTGTACTTACTACTTAAGATATTAGCTTCTTGGCACTCAAGGTTCTTTTGGGTGTGAACCTGATTTCATATGCTGGTGGCCGAAGAACTGGAACGGAGGCCCGAGCAGCAGCCGATCGTGTCAATAATTTTGGTCGTAATCCTATTGGAGAAGGGGTGGAGGAACGAGATTATAACAAGCAATTACAGAAAATGGTTGACAATTGGCGTGACGACGCAGTGCGTGTCAGTGAAATTGGGGAGGGACGGGAGAGTGGTGAGTTCGGGGTTACAAGGAGTGGGAAAAAGCATGTTTCATTGGAAGACCTTACTCGATTTACAATGGTAAAACGAATTTGGTGAAAATATGTTGATTTCCTTCTGATGTATATCTCTTGACTTATATTGTGGGGTATGTGTTATGAGGATTTGAGAAATTCATCATTAGAAAGGGTATGTTAGTATGTCAATTACCTTATCTATGTATGTTCCCTTGATTAACAGACAACTAGAAAGTTAGGTAAATGTGAATTGTCAAACAATTTATTGGAACAGATGATTTTTTAGATAATAATGTCATATCCTGGATATTAGACCCAACTTCAATCCTTTACCACTCTAGTTCTTCAACTCTTCTTCATGCAACTTTGATTTGTGCCTCTTCATTCTCTTCTGCATAGTTATTAGCACAAGCTATTCTGACCTTCTGACCCTTTTTACATCAACTCTGACTTTATCTGTTATATACTGGCACTACTTAGCTAGAGGCTATTTTTCATTCTTATTCTAAGATAAGTTCTCTTTACTATTTACTATCTTTAACCACTTTTCTTGATCTTATCTTATTTTATCTTACTTTACCTTATCTTATCTTATATCTTATCATGTCATGTGGTTAGGTCTAGCCTGGTCTAGCCTTTAAATCTCATATAGCATAGCCTTTTACTTCATTGTAGCCTAGACTTTCTCTAATGTCATGATCTAGTCCTCTAATGTTATACCTTATCTTTGCCTTGCTTTCTTTTACTAATTACTCTCTATTTGCCATTGGTTTTTATTTAGTTTCTCTTTGCCCTATTTCCTTATTTAGCATTGTTCTCTGTAGACTAGCTATCTTATGTACTTCTCATGGCCTGGTCCATGCACACTTTGTAGCAATATATAAAGGGGCAAGGGCATAGACTGGAAAACCAGTCTAGAGCACTTGTTTATCTTGTTCTCTAGTGCCCCCTCTAGGCTGCCATTCTTTTGTCCTTCTCAGTTTTAAGCATCCCTCAAGATGGTTTCCTTTTACTGATGGTCTAGATCCATAATATTATTTTTGTTCCTTGATCTATGTTTTTGCTACTTACCATATCTTAGTCCTTGCTTCAGCTTCTCTGGAGCTTGTCATATTCCATAATTCTGTTAAAACTGCTTAAAGTTGTGACTTATAATAATCTAGTTACTTCACTATCAGATCTAATTCTGGGAGTACTGAAAGATCTTTTAAGCCAAGCATGCTGCTAGACTATAGGAAGACTAGAGGGGGTAACTCTAGATGCAAGATATTATTAGAATTCAGGGTAACAATAAGAGAGAGCTTTAGAACAAACTCCTGGGTTGAGTCTACTAATATTGCTCATTTTGTAGGTAAGGGTATAGTTTTGAAGGCTTTTAAAGAAGTCCAGATATTTTAAAGGGAGCTTTTCTTGGGTTGGACAGGACTTGGCTTTACCTTATGTGGTGTACTCTTGCATAATCTGATGTTCTGATTTATAAGGGGGTCAGAGAGAGAAAAAAAAGAAGTCTTATGGCTTAACATGAAGGTGTTATGCACTCAGCAAACACTAATAGTTTTCTCATGTGACTGTGGGACTTACTTGCCTAGACAAAATAAATCCTAGGCTAGGTTTGATTTATTATATCAGAGTATTCCTCACTTATGGTAATAGTCATGTGATTATGGCTGGATCTCAGATGAGATCTTAGATTGATACCAATAATATCTGATTTAATGGATCTAGATTAGGATTATATCTGTGGCAAAGATCTAGATAGATCTTCTCAGTCTTATAATTGTTATGCTGCATTTCATATCTGCTGTCTCTAAGCTTCCCTTCCATTTCCACATCTTCATGGTGTGATTCTCTTCTCTAACCCTTGATCCATGAGGTCACTGCCTTACTCCTATCCTATGCCCTATGCTTATCTTATTTAGATGATAAGAATGATTACTGCTATTGGTGCACATAAATAGTAGGTTACTCATCCTGTACTAGGGCTATGCCCCTCTGGCAATATATATACAGGATGGGCAAGATCTGGAGTCTCTCCAGTCTTAATCACTTGTATTATAACTCCCCTTACAGTCTGAGCACTTCAGTATTAACTTGAGCTATCTCTTGCTTCCTCTTATTCTCTTATTCAAGACTCACAAGCCTAGTTTAAGGCCACTAGGATAAAAGCTCTCTTGTTGTTTAATTATTATCCTGTTACTTACTGGTTCATGCTAGTATTTGGATTACACTCTTTGGATGTATAATAGAAAAACAGGTAAGATAAGGATTGTTAAGCCTAGTCATAATGAGAACAAGTCCTTAGAATTTCCTTAAGAATTCCATTAAGGCCCGGAGTTACTCCAGAGAAAACTGGAAATTCAAAGGATGAGCTTGAAAGCTTGATTAGAGTATGGATAAACTTAAGATGGGGGTATTTTTGTTAATATTCAAACTATAGTACCATACAGGAGCTACAGTACTTATAGTTTCAGAGTAGTAAAAAAATCTAAGTAAGAAGAGAAAATAAAACTGGAGTTATCTTAAAAGCAAAGTGTTATAATTTATAATTTATTTTTCTTCATTTTCACTTACTTTGTACTTTAACTTTTACTCTTCACATGTCACATCATGTGATCATGATAACCCTTACCATTTCACTATTTTTACCATTTCACTCTTTCATATCTTTATATATTATAGTCTAGAATATTTTAGAACATAATGTTATTATCTGGCAGCTATCATAAGGTACTGCTAGGGTACCTGCTCTTTTTTTGCTATTAGTTAGCTTACTATAGCATAGTTTAGGGCAGACCTTAGGAACATGGTCTGTATATATCTCTATAGCATATATAAAGGGCTGACTCAAGTTGAATTTCCCCAGTCTTGCATATTTGAGCTTTTAGCTTTATACAAGGCCTAGACTCTTATTCTTTTGCCTAGTTCTCAGTGGCTCTAAGTTCAAAGCCATTGCTTGTTTAGTTATGTCCATCAGTTAGTGTTCAAAACTCAAGAAAAGGATAGTAAAATACTATTTCATTTGTGCAAGACTATTCTACTGGTCAGTATAGTTATAGAAAAAGAAGTTATGAGGTCATTTCAGTTTTATAACAAATAAAAGAGCTTATCTTTGGGGTAATAAGGAGCAACTTTTGGATTTTGTCAATAAGGAAATTTGAGAATTTGAGAATGACTCTGTTATGGGTTGCTTCCCCACGCTCGAACTCCTAAACTCCGTCCTTGGGGAACGCCGGAATCTCTAGACTTTCCTTGTAGATCTTCTATGAGGCTTTTATGCTAGTGGCCTCGAACTAGGCAGTAGAGGGAAAGGATGAGCCGATGAGACATCGGATCTCTGCCACAGATTAGATCTGGATCTCCATCTGGAGATCTGCCACATCACATGACCAATACCTGATACTTGGGGAATACTCGTAGTTAGGACTAGTAACCCTAGCCTAGGGCTTGCCTTATATGGTTGCTCATTCGCACGATCACGTGCAACTGATCAGATGACCAGTGCATCACATGCTCTGAAGTTCCCACGGTCATGTGCCGACCGTCGTGTTAGGCTGGAGCCGTAACAGACTCTTTAAAAGCTGAATCTTTTACTAGAAGATTCATAGCTTTTGATTATCAGATTCAAAAAGACTTCAAGGCCAAGAAGGCAAGGGATTGGCAAGTAGCCACATTCAATAGACTCTGTTCTCTCTGCCCATCAACATTATTGCAGGCTTTTTCTTATAGGTTGTAAAAGGTTTGTAGAGAATCAATTCTTTACCATCTAAAGAAACAAGGTATCTGTTATGGTACCAACCAAACACGATGGTCTCATGTGACCATGAGAGCTGTGGAGCATGTGATGCGACTGGTCATGTGCCAGAAGCATGTGATTATGCAAACAAGCTGCCTAATCAAGGAAACCCTAGGCTATGGTTTGAGTTCTATTCAGAGTTCCCAGGCAAAGGTATCGGATCACTGATGTGGCAGATCTCAGATGAGATTGAGATCAGAAGATCTATGGCAGAGATCTAGATAGATCTCCTTGGCCTTATGGCAGCCATGCTATATTCATATCCATAAGTCCTTGTACTTCCCTTCCATTCTCCCACATCCTTGAGGTATGGCTTCTCTTCTCCATCCTGTATCCACAAGGCCACTGCCTCACTTCTACCTCATGCCCCATGCATGTTCTTCTTATCTATTACTTAGGATCTAGAGCTACTTATACTATTGATGACCATAGATAGCACACATTAGGGTAGGCTCCTAGTAGATGGTCTGTGCACGGACCCTTGCAATATATAAGGCTGGGAGTGCAGACTGGAGAAACCCAGCTTTGCTCTCTTGGATCCTAGGCTTCTCTGCTTATACTCTTGATCTCAGTGCCTGACCCCCAAGGGAGGGGTCCCCATTGAGCTCTCATGAGGCACCAGGCCCATAGGGTTTATACCAGAAGTAATGTCTCACCAAGGACAGCCTAGTTAGGGGCCACTAGCACAAAAGCCTCATCAGTTCTCAAGGCATAGGAAGGAGCATCTCCCAGGAAGACATAAGTATCAAGGCAGGATGGGTAGTTTAACTACCCATTATAGTATCTGCATCAAAAAAAATCAGAAAAGTATGAGAGCAAGGAGAGCAGTGAAGAGCAGAACATAGAAATTCAGTTAGATTCTCCAATCCAAGCCTTACAAGGGCTCTTCAATACCATATTAGAACCCCTATATCCAATCTTGGCCTTTTAGCCCAGTTTGTTATATGGCACTTAGGAAAAACCCCATTTAGAGCAACCTTAGTGGATACCATTTCCCATTTTACCCCCATATAGCAATACTATTCCCTCAAAGATGTCTGGAGATTCTTCAACTTTAGAGAAGAAGCTGAAGAAGCTAGTAGGTGGTAAGAAAATTGCAGATCCAGGGAAGTGGAATGGGGACTGGAAAAAGTGGAGATTATGGGCAGTAAAGATAAGAGTATGGGTTCTAGAACAGAAGTGGAAAGAAAGAAGAAGTTTATGTGTGGGCAGTCCTATCTAGATTAAAGAATAAGATAGTAGAATTTGCCCAGATTACAATGAAGAAGTATCTGAACTTGGAGAACTTGGTGGACAGCCAGAGAAGGCTTAAAGGGAAAGGGGCCTGGCCACTCTTTGGAACACTATGGAATAAGCTTTTAGCTTATTTTCATATCAAAGAGTTGGTCCACAAGGCCTTAAAGAAGTTGGAGGCATTATTATATTCTGTTTTTATCAACTCATATTTACAGGAATTTGAGATTCTTAGAAAGGACTCAGAGATCTCCATGGAGCACACAGTATAACTAATAAGAAGACAGGTGCAATACTGGATCTACTCTCAGATACTACTCCAGAAGATAAAAAATAAATATAAAAATTAGGTAGAGTAATTTAGGATAATAGAAAAAGCCTTTGAAAGGCTAGCCATAGAAAGAGGTCAACCCTCACAAGAATGCTTCCAACCAAGGTTCAATCCCCCTTATGGTACTCCTTTCCCTAGATTCCTAGATTCTTCTTTTGCCAACTAATCCATCAAACCAATATTATCCACAATCTCCTTGAACTCCTTCTCTGTGATTTACTTTCATTGGCATGTAGCCAGACCAAGGTACACCCATGGACATCAGACAGAAAAACTCCATGATGAAATGGGCTCTTCCTGTTATAGCCTTGATACTCGAATACCTTGGTGGACGCTCCTTTCTCGAACTCTCTTCTCTTGTGTAGCTTTTGGACTAGTGGCTACAACTAGGCAACTTGTAGTTGGAGCCAAGGGGTCTCTTGTATAAACCCGAGGGGCTAGGCAGTAAGTGAGAGCTAAAGAGAGATCCGCTAAGATCAGGTCTTAGATCACCACTGTAGATTCTAGCCTAGAGGTCAAGAGAGCAAGACTGGGGAATTCCAGCTTGCACCCCCTGCCTTATATATTGTCAATCATGGTGCACAGACCATGTACAAAGGGTCTACCCTAAAGTAAGCTATCTGTGGTCACCAATAGTGTAAGTAGCTCCTGCCTCTAAATAGATAGATGAGGGAAAGCATGGGGCGGCAATGAGGAGTGAGGCAATGGCCTCATGGATAAGGGATGGGGAAATGGAAGAGAAGCACTAGCCCTGAGAGGTGTGGCTGCCTGGTGGCCAAGGAGATCCCATTTGGATCTCTGCCACAGATCAGATTCTAATCTAGATTGATAGATCAGATATCATTGGATAGATCCAGATCTCATCTAGAGATCTGCCACATCATGACTAAGGCGTGCTTTAAGGAATACTCTGAATAGGGAATAGGACTTAGACCTAGCCTAGGGTTTGCCTTGTATGGCAACTCGTTCGCACGGTCACGTGCAACTGATCATGTGACCAGCGCATCTCGTGCTCTAAGGTTCCCACGGTCACGTGAGACCGCTGTGTTAGACTGGAGCCATAACACATGATATTCAAAGAATGTTTTAAATACCATAAAAAGGAGCACTTGATCAAGGACTGTAGATTAAACCTTTCCTTTACTTCCTCTAAGGATTTTAATTTCCAAAAGCAATTTCATATATTGCACTATGGAGTCTTCTCTTCTAAGCTGGACACACAAGATTGATATTCTGCCAAATCAATTGACATGTGCAAGCTCAAAGCAGAAGCAAAAAAAAAACAATTGGCATATATACAAGAAATCCAGGAATACCCCTGGTCCTTGATAAAAGAAGCTGAGGCATACTTTAGGGACAAGTTTGTTAATAAGGTGAAATAAAGTTTTTGCAGTGGATTTTAATTAATTGAAGTAATTAAGATCCAGTTTTTACAAATAGTTTTTCTTCCTTGTCTTTCATTAACACTTACAGTAGCTCAAGTAGTAATTGTAATGTGGACTTTAATTTGATTTCTAGTTCTGCCTTTAAGGGGTCTTAAAAGAGCCTGGCTGCAGGCAATAAAGCAGTGCTTGATTTCTAACTAAAAAAAAAGAAAAAAAAAAGAAAAAATTAGTGGAAAATTCTTTCTCTTGAGCTAGTACTTACATTTAAGATTATAAAACCCTCAAAAAAGAAACATTAAAAACATATGCAAAAAAAGAATTTTGTATTGAAACTGGTATCAAAGGATTGGTAAGTAAAAAGCTATGAAAATGAAAAAACTGAAAAAAAATGGATATAGTATTTGTACTAATAGATTTAGAAGCATCCACTACATTTGTAAATAAAAGATTTATATGAAAGTATGGAATTGATGAATTAACCCTCTTCAAGAGTATCCAGGTTATAAATGTAGATAAATCAAGAGAAAACATTGGAGAAGTATGAATCAGAGTACTATTATAAATTCATCTGATTAACAAGAATGAACAACTGCATAAAGAAGTAATACAGGCATTTATAATAAATTTAGAAGGATCAAAACTGACCCTAGATTATGATTGGTTAAAATGGCACAATTCAAAAATTAATTGGATAAAAAAGACAGTAGAGTTTGCACTGGACTCTATCTCTTTAAAATTTCTTTCAGAGGAAGAAAAAAAATTACAAAAACAGATACCCAAGGAGTTCTGGGATTATTTTAACATATTTTCCCAGAAAAAATTGTAATAAATGCCAGTATAAAAACCATGGGATTATATGGTAAATTTTAATGAAGGGTTTATTTCAAAGAAAGGGCAGGTAATACCATTATCCAATATTGAAATAAAGGAAGTTTACAAATTTATGGAAAAAAAAACTGCAAAAGAATACATTTGTTCTTTAAAGTTACCCCAAATATTACCAGTCTTTTTCATTGGTAAGAAAGATGGTGGGAAATAGATGGTCATTGATTATAGATACCTCAATGAATGGACCATTAAAAACTTTTATCCATTCCCACTAATCTCTATGTTAATTGATCAGCTAAAAGGTGCAGATTTGTTTATGACCTTAGATCTCTGCTAAAGATATAATAACATCCATTTATAAGAAGGAAATAAATGAAAGGAAGCTTTTATAACTTCCATTGATGCATTTAAGCCAGTTGTTATGTATTTTGATATGTGCAATAGCCTGGGAACACTTCAAAATATGATTAATAATATTTTTCATGATATCTGGCCATTTGTTCTTATCTACATTGATAATATTATTATTTTCTCCAAAGGAAAATCTCATTATAAATATGCCCAACTTGTCAAACTAGTTCTTTAATGTCTTTATGACAATGATCTATTCCTTAAACCTTTAAAATGTCATTTTCTTCAAGAATAAGTTGATTATCTTGGCATGGTAATCTCTAAAGATGAAGTGAAGATGCAAAAAGAAAAAGTGCAGGCTATTATTGAATGGACAATACCTTGCACTCTCAAACAAGTTCAAGCCTTCCTTGGCTTGGCCAATTACTATCATTATTTCATTCAGGGTTTTGCAGATGTCACTTGCCCCCTGAATAATCTTACTCAGAAAGATATATCTCTTATATGGGTTCAAAATTAGCAGGTGGCTTTTAAAGCTCTTAAACATATTATATTCTCTGCTTCTTTTCTTGTTTATCCAGACTCCTCTCAACCTGTTCATGTTGAAACTGATGCATCAGACATTACTATAGGAGCTGTTCTTTTTTACTTGGTTAATGGAGATTGATATTCTGTGGTATTTTTTTCATACTTTTTGTCTGAAGCAGAATAAAACTATCCCATTTATAACAAGGAACTGCTGGCTGTTATTCATGCTCTCCACAAATGGCATTATCTTCTTATTGACCATCTGAATTTTGAAATCTGGATAGATTATCAAGCATTAAAACATTGGCAAAAACTGCAGGATCTTTTCTTCTGGCAGGCTTATTGGGTTGAAACTTTAATGAAGTATCATTTCACTATCATATATAAGCCTGGTCCCAGCAATA
The DNA here is from genome assembly GCA_038088935.1 of Pulveroboletus aff. viridisquamosus. NCBI lineage: Eukaryota > Fungi > Basidiomycota > Agaricomycetes > Boletales > Boletaceae > Pulveroboletus > Pulveroboletus aff. viridisquamosus. The sequence goes on from JBBPJW010000828.1 coordinate 17,952, forward strand.
ACTGCACTAATGTACTCTCATGTCAAGCTGATTATGGCAACATTGTTGATAAACCCAATAAAAACATCATGGTTTTTTTCCCTTTCTTTTATCCTATCTACTCTATTATTCTTTCAAACTCTTTCCTCCTTCAAATTATTGCTGCCTCTTTTTACCTCCCACATGAATCTCTAAGGTTGTGTTATAATTCTAAACAAGGATATTTCACTCAACTAAAAACCAATGCTTTTTTTGTTTCAGAATCTTTTAGGCAAGAAGCTATTCAATATTGTCATGACTTCTCTATTACAGGTCATGGAAGATGACAAAGGACTCTGAATTTACTTAGATGATGGTTTTTTTGGCCCAACCAGATAAAGAACATGGATAATTACTTACAATCCTGCCAAGTATGCTTTCTTATAAAGAGTTTGCAAAAAGTACCAGCAGAAAAACTTCTATCTCTTCCTATTCCTTTATCTTCTTGGAAAGACATTTCAATAGACTTTATCATAAAACTTCCAGAATCAGATGGCTATAATGCCATATTAGTAGTAGTTGACCAATTCTCAAAAAAAGTAGTTTTTATTCCATGTGCTTCTAATGCTACTTCCTCTCTTCATTTGGCACATATGTTCCAGGATAATGTTTGATGCAGGCACAGACTACCTTCTTCCATTGTTTCAGATCAAGGTTCTCAATTTTAAAAAAAAGCTTTGTTAATTTCTTGGCATTTCCCAAAAACTCTCCACTTTCTTTTATCTGCAAATGGATGGCCAAATGGAATGTATTAATTAGGAACTGGAATAGTATTTGTGTATTTTTATTGCCAAATGACAAGAGCAATAGGTACAATGAATCAAGATAGTAGAATTTTTCCATAATAATGCCTATTGTTCTGCTATTTAAACATTTCCTTTTACAATCACTAAGCAATATGTTCCTCAACTAGAATTTGAGGCCCATTCTCCATTCAATTCATTCATACACAAGTTAGAATGCTCTTATGCAGAAACTCAACAGACATTGCAAAAGGGACATTTAGAAATGAATAAAGAGATAAGCTGAAAAAAAAAAATTAGCAGCTTATAATTACCAGATAGATTACAAAGTCTGGTTATCAACTGAGCATTTGTCTCTTCCTTATTCTTCTAAAAAATTATCCCAGAAGTAAATAGGGCCATATCAAATTTCAGATGTCCTTTCTAATGCCATTTGACTTTATCTTCCTTTATCTATTCATATTTATCTGGTGGTCAATGTTTCTCATGTTAAGCCATATGTTGAGCTACTTCTCTCACAACTAGTTATTTATCCAGACCCCATGGAAATCACAGAAGAAAGGCAAGAAGAATGGAAAGTACACAAGATTGTTAATTTATGGCTCAAAAAGAGAAAATTAGAGTATCTGGTTTATTGAAAAGGATATGATGTTTTAAATTATATCTGGGAACTGGTGGAAAATTTGGCCAATGCTCCTTAGACCATCAATGTTTTCCACATCAAATATCCTGCAGCTCTGCACAAACTTTACAATCTTATCTTATCCACCTTTTGCAATCTTTTTTCCCTTATAAAAACTATACAGAGAGTTCACCTCTATTTCTGTCTCATCTGAAATCCAAGACCTAAAGATAAGGTAGTATTATAATTTATTTTTCCTTTTTTTAATTTTCATCCACTTTATACTTTTGCTTTTACTCTTCACATATTATATTATGTAACCATGGTAACTGTTACCATTTTACTCTTTTCATCTCTTCACTCTTTTATATCTTTACACATTATAATCTAGAACATTCTAAAACATAATGTTATTATCTAGCAGCTATCATAAGATACTACTAGGATATTCACTCTTTTTTTGCTATTAGTTAGCTTACTGTAGTATAGTTTAGGGCAGACCTTAGGAACATGGTCTGTGTGCATCCCTATAGCATATATAAAGGGCTGGCTCAAGCTGGATTTCCCTAGTCTTGCACACTTGAGCTCTTAGTTTTATACAAGGCCTAGACTCTTCTATTCTCTTTTCTAGTTCTCAGTGGCTCTAAGTTCAAAGCCATTGCTTGTTTAGTTGTATCCATCAGTTAGTATTTAAAATGCAAGGAAAAGACAGTAAAATGCCATTTTAAGTCTAGATCTGTAATATTGTGAAAGAGTAAAAAAAGAGTAAAATGGTAAGGATTACCAGGGTCATGTGATATGACAATATGAAGGGTTAAAGAGAACGTAAAAATATGGAAAAAATAAAGAGAATAAAAATGTGCATTATAATACTATTCCATCTTTAGATCTTGAATTTCAGATAAGATAGGGGCAAAGAATTGACTTTAGTGACATTTATAAGGGG
>JBBPJW010000829.1:0-20266 GCA_038088935.1 Pulveroboletus aff. viridisquamosus
GGTAGATATCACCCTTGTGTGGTGTTCACCACCTTCAAAGGCAACTCCAGAAGTCGCCAAGACGCCGTCTGCGCTTCCTGTCATCGCCTTGCGCCGATGAGTATCCTAGTCGGCATACGTGCCACTACAGAACGGCCTCGGCATCGACCGGAACCCATAAAGGTTCTGGCCCAGGGAGATCCCAAGATGGCGAGTACGGCCGTATGGATCGCAGCAGACCTTGTGGATGAAGTATCGCACAACCACCTTGTAAGTATCCACCTCTCAACTCTGAATCGCACTCATGCAACGCCACGAGTTCGCCAAGACGTCTTGGAATATGGTCTTCTCGTCCTTTTCGAGACACTTATGAACGCACCTCTAACGGCGATGTTCTGGCCGCCCCCGCCGCCACCAAGCACTATAGACGGAGAGCAAGTGCACGTCTATTCACCGTATGTAGCACCAGTCACGGAGTGCTTCGTGCGGGGAAGTAACATGTTGCAACCAGTCTCGGAGAAGGTTGCATTAGGGTCAGATTACAGGTGATCGCACCCTTGCTGCACTTCCACTCTGATGTCCGACGAGGTCGCGCAATAGTCTCACCGGTGCGAAGATGGCCTCTCTTCCCACTTGGCTTCGAAAATAATATCGACAACGGCCGCTTTACACACACCAGTCCCGAGGCATATCACCTTCCGAGTATACTTCGTGACTAGGAATGTGAGGCCGATCGAGGTCGAGGTCATTTGAGCGAGACCGTGAAGATGGCACGGGAGAGGAGCCGGGAAGATTCGACTGGCGCACACCTTGGAGATCAGGCGGATTAACTCCCTGTCGGCGCAACGATACATTGTGCGCGTTACTGATGGTGATACAGAACCAGAGCTTGGTGGGCTCAAGACGCCCATAAAATCACAATAATGAAGCTCGCTATTTGGCTAACACGCTCGCTAAACACGCTCGGAATATACCATTTACTGCTTGTTACGTCGTCAGAGGCCCACCCTAACCCCCCATTCGCGTGACGAAAATATGTCATTAGGGTGTTGGGTACATATTTGAATTCATTCATCATTTGACTCTGCAATAAACGCAAGTCCTTGCCGTCTTCCTTGACCTTGATTAGGTTGCACCTCATCGATTGCCTTGGTCGACCATATTTGCGATCCATTCCCAGTATCAACGTTTTGCACATACACCCATTCCGACTCGACGGTCAGAATATCCATCTCAGAATGGAATAGGCCCATCACTCCCAGTACATGTCGAGTTTCACTCCTGACTGGACTCACCCGAGTCCGTTGTCATGTAGACCGTGTTTTTTTTTTATATTGGTAATCTCAGCGATTTTTTCCGCCTGTCTCGCTAATGCGCAATGTGGTCTTCTCAACCTCGACATCGGCTGCATCACCGTCTGTACTACACGGGTCGGTATCCGATCCTTGCGATGTCTTGTACGCGTCTGACCAGCCAGATAAGATAAGATAACGCGGGCGTCAACCGTCGAGAATCCTGGCAATTGTTGTCCAAGTTGGGCCACATGGCGAGACACAGCATCAACGTGACTGGGGAAACGCGCACGTAGCGAGGGTTCTCTCACTTCTACATCCTTGCCTTGCTTACCTTACGACACAAATGAGCGACAGAGGACGCGGTCGAGGCGGATTTGACCGAGCAAGAGGTGGGTTCGACCGGGGAAGAGGTGGGTTCGACCGGGGAAGAGGTGGGTTCGACCGAGGAAGAGGCGGATTTGACCGAGGAAGAGGAGGTCGCAGTGGTGGAGGTGGGCGGGGATCTCCTGACCCCCATGGTCGTGGAGGTCCCTCTCCGTCTTTTCGTGGTGGCGATCGCGGGGGTAGAGGATTTCATGACCGTGGTAGGGGTCGCGCCCGAGGAGGGTATGTGTTCCACCAGTCCCTCGAGCGTACCGATAATCCCCCTTCGTTAGCGTCTTTTTACGTGGACGACCTGCAGATATCGACCGACGCATTGCGGATGACTCAGACAAGGCGCTTGTCGCCACACTTGCAGCATCGCGCCCAAAGGATGACCCGGGCAGCATGCCCTTGCGTCCAGATTTCGGAACAGAGGGTCGAGAAATCAAGCTTCGCGCTAACTTCTTTCCTGTACGGGTGCCCAAAGGCCCCCTGTACGAGTACGATGTAGCCATCGCTCCTATGGCAGGCACTTCCGCCCGTCGCGTGAAAAGACGTATCTACCAGCTTGCTGAACAAACGATGGCATGGAAACAAGCTGGTATGACTGGCAAGGTGGCACACGATAGTGGTGCCAAGTTAATCGCTGCCTTCATGTTACCTCAACCCTTGACAATCAAAGTTTTATACTTTGACGAAGATGAAAGTGGACCTCCACAGCAAGGTGGCAAGGAGTATACGCTCACGATTAAATTCATTCAAGAAATTGACACTTCAAACCTCGTGAGGTACTTGCTACATTTCTCGCAATCTTGAATAGTAGCCTCACGTGCGCCAGTTACCTAGTAGGTCAAGCACAGTTCAGGGATTATGACGTATTGCCCATTATCGCTGCCTTGAACATCATTCTTGCTTCTACCCCGGGGAGGACAGGTGTCATGGTTGGCAGAAATCGATATTTCTTCCGCGCTGCGAACGATCCAACCTCGTTGGGTGGTGGTCTTGAGGCGTGGAAGGGCTTTTATTCATCCGTCCGGCCAGCTCATAAACAGCTGATGGTCAACGTCAACGTTTGTACGACGGCCTTTTACACCCCTGGGAACTTGGCACGTGCTATGATGGACTTTCGTGACTCTTCATTTGGCGCACGGATGGAAGTCTTCTGCAAGAGTGTACGGATCAAGACGACCCATCTTGGATATAGGAAGACTGTTAAGAAGCTTGCGCGGCATACCGCAAAGACATATTCGTTTGACACTCCCGAATATGGCCGTGTCAGTGTGGAGGAATATTTTAAACGCAGTAGGTTCACTTATTGCACTCTTGGCTCATATTTTCTGAACATTCTTCAAGGATACAATATTCGACTGAAATATCCTGACTTACAGCTGGTCGACGTCGGGGGGAACAAGACGAACTACCTACCTGCAGAAGTTTGTGAAATACTTCCAGATCAGCCATTCCGTGGCAAACTCACGGACGAACACACCGCCGCAATGATTACTACAGCATGTCAGCCCCCTAACGTGAATGGGGAGGCAATCGTTAACCAGGGCCTTAGCAAACTTGGACTGAAGGAAGCTGGACCAGAACTCAGGTCTTTTGGAGTTAGCATTGGTCCGGACATGGCCGTAGTTCCTGGACGCATCTTGCCCAAACCGGGGATCAAATACCTGACCAGTCCAGCATCCATCGACGACAAGGCCTCCTGGAATCTCAGAGGGGTCAAATTCGCAGTTGGTGCAGGCCTAGAAAAATGGGCAGTCCTCGTGATCAAGGACAACGTCCGTGATGAATTCGCTGGTTCTACGGATCCAGACCTTCGCCAAGTCGTGTCTGGGTTCCGCCAGATGTGTAATACGAGTGGGATGAGGATCACTACCGACCCAATTTACGCTACAGCCCAACTACCACCCAAGAACCTGTCCGATCCAATGAGGCGAACAGCCATCGAGACCATCAAAAAAGGGCTCTTGAGTATCAAGCCAAAGCCCACGTTGATCTTGGTCATGCTAGCCAATACTGATAAGGCCATATACGAGGGCTTAAAGCACCTTTGCGATGTCTACCTTGACGTGGCCACTGTTTGCGTTCAATCGCTCAAAATTCGCAAGAGTAATCCCCAATACTTTGCAAATGTGGCTTTGAAAGTCAACATGAAAATGGGCGGCGTCAATCACAAACTGGACCCAAGCCACTTGAAATGGCTTAGCGGCGTACCTACCATGATTGTTGGCATGGATGTCACCCATCCAAGCCCCGGCAGTACACCAGGGACTCGTAAGAATATCCATTTTCTTTGCTGTGTACTTCACTTAACACGTTTTCTCCTTAGCATCCATTGCGGCTGTCGTTGCGAGCGTTGACAAAGACTTCGCACAATATCCGGCCAGCTTAGAAATTCAGGAGTCCAGGAAAGAGGTACTGTACCTTGAATGATACTTCCCCATGTCTGACGTGAATTATGTTTGGAAGATGGTCACAAACCTAGCAAGCATGATGGTTGACCGCCTGGAGCTCTTCAGGAAGAAAAATAAGGCGCTTCCTGAACGCATTCTAGTGTACCGTGATGGTGTTTCAGAAGTATGTCTTGTGTTTTCGTTAGTGTCGGTGATTTCATCCTTTACAGGGCCAATTCAATATCGTACGATTAGAGGAGCGACCTCTCATCATCAAAGCCTTCCAGAGTTTCAGCACTCCAAAGGGACCATACAAACCCAAACTCACAATTGTTATCTGTGGAAAACGCCACCATACGCGCTTCTACCCCACTGAAGAAGATAGTGCCGCAGGAGACGGGAACCCGCGCCCAGGCACCGTGGTCGATCGTGGTGTCACCGCCATATATGATTTTGATTTCTTCTTACAAGGTTGGTGATTTATTTATGACCATGTTGACTCTGCAACTGAAACTGGATTTAGCCCACGGCGGGTTGCAAGGCACCACTCGTCCCACCCACTACTATGTCGTCCATGATGAAATTGGTTTCAAGGCGAACGAAATTCAAGGACTTACTAACTCTCTCAGTTACATGTTCGCTCGCGCGACAAAGGCCGTAAGTTTGGTGTCCCCTGCATACTACGCGGACGTCGCCTGCGAACGGGGAAGATGCTATCTGCGAAAGCTTTTCCTCGGATACACCGGCGACGGAATGACGTCGAGTGGCACTGGAAGTGGAAGTGCTGCAGAACAAGATGTCGCGAGAGAAGCTGCGAGGCTGTGGGACCGCGGTGTCTCCAAGCCAGGCCTCAAAGACACCATGTTTTACCTCTGAGTTGTGATGCCGTGGCTTCGCCTTCAAGTTATGGGGGGGTTACTTTTTTGATCAGTCTACACTGCTAATGTACTCACAATCTGTCACCGACATGTCTGGTTTCTCTACAATACTGTAGAAGTCTGCCCTCCGGTCAAAATTGACCTCGTTGTATGTCTAGCCTAAACAGTGTGTAGTGCTCGATGATTTATTTATTTTTCTTGCTTTGTGCGTGGATATACTGTGTCGTACGACTAGCGCAAAGTAGGAATCATGCGTGTGACCCCATGAATATCACGATCGCCCGCACCGTAGCACCTCAGTCGGTTTTTATACACTACGTCGCTCGCCCGTCCGCCCGTATAAACCGTGGTCCAGTTTTGTACCTGCCCGATCTCATCAGTGTTCCCCGCCACTAGTCCCGGCGGGCCTACAAATCGCTGGTACTTCAGTAGATCTAACCAGGTCATTCTCTTGTTGATCCCAATTTTGGTTTGCGTGTTCGATCCCCTCGTCTAGAAGATTGAGTAACGTGCGCTCCACTTTGGCCGCCAGTGACACCCATCGCCGATGGCAAGGTCTGATAGCGATAGTAGCAGAGGACGAAAACAAGTCATTGCTTGAAAAAACTCTTGTCAATCTCAACTTGATTAGCGGGGCAAGGCAGCTCCGTGTTGCGTGGTAAAAGTGGACATGTACGGCTCCGATGAGACCTCACGTTACACGTTCGAATAATGAACGATACAAACGTGTAACACGTCATCTTGATTGTGCGCAAAGTACTCGATGGTGATAACAATGTACCCTCGCAGCAGAACGAGATGGCGCTGGCCGAGGGTTTCGATCAAATTAAATGCGTTCTGATTTACATACAAGAGTGAATCCCATCCCAAACTTACAACTACACATAGTATTCATCCAGGGTCACTCTGGCGTGTGTCGTGCCGTTTTCCATCATGATGTAGGTTTCTATCCCTTGCAGGGGGGATGCTGAGTGGAATATCACGGAACGGACGCCTCTGCCCCAATGGGGTCCACTATACCCTCCGTATCTTAACACAGGAAGTCAATCGCATCCCAGAGGGACGACCAACGGAGGACACACCCAGAATGCTTGTTGAAACAAAAGATTACTTGATAGGTTGGCTCGCGAGCACACCATTCGTTTCCATGGTCTATTAGCCTGGTCAATCAAGCCTCCCGTCGTTTCGTGATCCGGAGACTTCACCATGACCAGAGATAACCGCGCGTAGGTTCTTCACGTTAGTGTTCAAAGAGTTCCAAAATTCTTTGTCTTTGCCAAGCCATGAAGGATCAAGTGAAGCCTGCGTAGAACCCTGACCCAGCGTATCCGCTTCAAGATGGTCACGCACCCTTGGTAACAAAACGTGCGGTGAATGGACGAACCATTCAACCCAGGGTTAGCGGTACTATTTAAATTTTCTTGGACGCCCTGGACAACGTGTCTGTTACCAGCAGTAAATATTGATCACGAGTTGCGGCGAGAGGACACCTACGGAGGTATGTGCACAAAGGCAAGTGCGCTTCGCTGTTCGGGCTGTCCCCAGGCGGCATCCATCCTCTCTGTCTCGTTCTTTATCCACTCGGCAACACTCGAGTCCACCCAATCTGGCATATGAGTGCCATTCGTAAACAGACCGCCTGAAACTCGTGTGAATGCTTAATGAACCCACGTCGTCCCTGTCACACACCTCGCGAGTCAAAGAACCATAAAATCAATACAGGACTGTGATCTAGGTAATTGGGTTTTTGCGGCAGTTTGCAGAGAACGATCGATGGCAACTCACCTGTGACCTTCTCGTAGACGGGAATCCAATAATTTCCGACTCCACCAGCGCCCCCAATTCCAGGTGGGGAAAATCGTGTATAACTCAAGGGGGATATCGCTATTTCTCGAGCGATCTCTTCAGCGCGTGTGATATTGATGTCGCTATCATGATTCTGTGGCAAGGGTCGGCGCGAAAGAAGGAACAAGTCGAAATACGAAATACTGACCCCGGACGTAGAGGAAAAGGGTACCTTTGCCGCGTTTAATGGACGCACAATGGAGTCAATCAAGGATGTAGAATTCTCACGGAACGTGTCTGTCATTGGACTTGGTTGTAACCCTGAACCAGACGAACTAGGGCACGACTGACTGACCCTCTCCCGTGATAAGGTCACCGTTGATCACACTGGTCAACGATGGTCAGTGCGTTCCGATGAGCACTGTGCCAGGGCCGTACACATAGTCCGGTGCCTCGATTTCCAACAGCGTCTGCATCAACGCATCCGTCTTGATGTCTTGTTCAGGGCCCCATGAGTCCCAGGGATTCTCTCCGAAATGAACATCAGAGAAAATGGTCAACTTGAAGGAATCATTTTCGTTGAAGCTGATCCGCGGCTTGTCAGGGTACGGGTCCAGTTCAAGCGACCGGAGCGTCGATACTCTCGACGGGGTTTGGTCATACAAGGCGCTCGATGAGGCACGTTCAGACAGGGGGAAATGATTTGATTCGGCATTGCTGCTGGATAGGTCTGCACGGTTGATCGCGTACGCGTAGACAGCGGGAACGAGGTAGCATCCCACCGTGAGCCTCATGGCTTGTTGGATACTTGCAGCTCAGAGCAGCTGGTGACGCGTTCCGAGTTCACACACTACCACGTGTAAGATCTCCCATAATGTAGTCAAAGACTTGTTGAGCTGCCCTTCATGGCCCCGGGGCATGTAGCTGGTGTCGATCGCCGGTCTACGATGACAACCACCACCATGTTGTCACCAGACGTGTGCACTGTCGAGACTGCCGCCAAATGTACTCTGCCCAACACGGGAAGCCTGTATGCGTGCAAGCGTGTGCATGCGAACTACGTGTACTTCAGCGCAGAGACGATCATAGGAGCACAGAGCTCTCGTGTCCCTTTCGTATACGCATGTGTGAACGTTGGCCTAGCAGGGCGTGTCAGAAAAATCGGGTTTGGCGTGTTAAGCGGTGTTCATCGCGGAGCAGTAAAGTGACAGCCTACGAGGGGGGCGTCGTTCATCCCAGAGGATGCCCAGTATCAAAGTCAGGGGCTAAGAGCATCCAGCATATCTCACTCGTGATTTCGCATCAAGGACATGGAGCTGCTGCACGTGAAAAATACTAATCGCTGATGATAACGGGATAGACTATTCAGCGCCGTATGGACAGACGCGCAGGAGTAAACCATTCGATACACTCATGGATCGTTCAGTGAATTGGGTTTCAAGTGTAGGGATACAGCAGGTTTGACGCACTATAGAACCCATTGGTAAAGGTCTAAAAATTAGCTAGAACTTAAGGTATTGCAGAGGGACTACACATGCGAAGGGAGGAGCGGACGATCAGGAATAAGGAAAGTGAATGCCTTAATTATTTGGCGTAGTTTCTTCTTCTACCTTGATCTTCTTAGAGCTTGGACCATCCTGGTCAACGAAGACAGCGGACTCATCAGATTCTCCAGTTGCTTCTTGTCTCCTGGTATGAAAGAAACGTTGCTTCGTTTCGTACGCCCAGTCCGTTACACCAGAAGGGCCCTCGTAGGTGACGAGTACTCCTAGACGCGTTGTCCAGTAGACGAAGATCACGACGACCGTTATGAAAGACGCCGCGATGAAAAGCGACCATAGCATGAACACCAGACAAGCCACTATGTGTCCGAGACCTAGTCAGACAGCTGCGATTTGGCTAGGGTGAATGGGCTACGTACCAAGAACGGCTTCGACAGAAATGAACACAATCGCTGCAGAGACGAACGCGAGGAAGAGGATGGAAGAGAGAGCGAACACAGTAAGACCGCTACAGAAAGGGTCTTAAGAGTGTTGCACGCTCAATGACTGTGTCGACGCACATGAAAGACAATAGAGGGAGCACGGAAAGACCAGTGAAGACGGAAAGGAAGGTCTGTGAAAGCATTCACATACCCTCAGATACGTACAAGGGGAAGAGATACCACTGTGATAGGCTTTTCCTGGAATTTAATAGAAATATAACTTAGAAAGGGTTGGGCGTATTCCTGCTCAATCCTGGTGATGAAAGGTGGCTGTTGTAAGGTGCACGCGAACGAAAGTAGGGATACTTGCAGATCGGCGTATTGTCTGACAATAGCGGCGCTTCTCTGGAAGTAGCTCGAAAGGCTCTCCTTCAGATCGTCGGTTGCCGTCTGGTTCGCGCCCGTATTGTTGATCATGGTCGGAATCACAGTTTGAACGAGGAGGAAATAGCGCCTGTCTGGTCAATAAAATACTTATCACGTGCGTACATAATCACAGACAACTGATACCAGGACCCACCGCTCATTGCGCCATCGATATGAGCAGCCGCAAGCTTAATGGATACGAGCTCAAGCTCCATCAAGCGGCTCTTGCAGCAAATGACAAGGCCCGCCCCAATTTTTGTCATCCAACCGACAGCTGCTCACGCTAGGGATAGACGCTATCCATCAAGGACGCCGAGAGACTCATAACAGATGGAAGTGCCCGCACTGCTGCAATCAACTTTTTGCTTGGAGCGGTGCGTCATTTTCTGTCGCATGTTTACCAGAAGGAATGACCAGTTTGCAGGGCATGTTCAAAGTCATGACTAGCTCAGGCGGGGTCACCGCTTTCCGCGCCGTGATGAAGAAGGAGATGGATGTGTATGTCCTCAACCTATTTTGTTCGAATGTCTTGAGGTGCATTCATCACTATTGGTAGCAAAAAAGACATGAGCGGCGAGGAGGCCATGGTGCTCAGCCATATCCAAGCTTCGGGAAACGAAGGCATACCCCCTTTCGATCGCACGTAAACAGGAGCTCACATATCTGACAGGTATTTGGACTAAGCATCTCAAAGCTAAAACCGAGCTGCATCAAACCGTGATCGACCGCTGCCTAAAATCCCTTGTTCAGAAACAGCTCGTAAAATCGATCAAAGCAGTACGCGTATGTACGCTTTGCTCTCCGCCTAGTAAATTTCACTCATGACTGTTTCTTGCAAGCATCCGACTCGAAAAATATATATGCTTGCGCATCTCGAACCGTCTGTGGAGCTGACGGGAGGTCCCTGGTACACGGATAATGAACTCGACACTGAATTTATCAAGCTTCTGTCAACCGCCTGTCTACACTATATACGCGATCGTGTGCGTGCACTTTGATTTCCTTGGATCACTGGATGCTACTCACGAAAAGCTCACTAGTCGTTTCCAAAACAATCAGGAAAACGCGTTTCCCATGACCAACAGCGTCTTTACGCGATAGGCGCCGCACCCTCTTACCCGTCTGCACAACAAATACAACACTTTTTGAGCAAAAGTAAGATAACGGAAACAGAACTGGGTGTCGAACATGTTGGGATGCTTCTTCGTGTCCTCGAGCTCGATGGGGAGATCGAAAAGGTATTCGTTGATACAGTCACGTTCTCTTGGTCGCTCATGGCGATGTAGATACCCGCCTTCGCAGCCGCTGCGTGGGATTCCAAGGCAGATTCTGACACTGACCGCAGCTCGAGCACCGATGAGGGTGAGGAGAAACGCTCAAGTTTGAAGAACCGCAAGCAGAGTTCTTCAAGGCATAAGAGTAGGGAATCCAGCAAGCGGAAGCGACGGATAGAGGACACGGAAAACAGTAATTCTAACGAAGAACGCTCAAACAGCAAGAAAAAACGCATGCGAAACGGTGATGATAGTGATGAGGGTACAGATGAACAAAAGCTGAAGAAACGCAAGCATAAGTCAACGAAAGACGATGTCCTAGATTCGAACGCAGATTCCCAAGAGTCAGAGGAGGAAAGTCATAAGAAAAAGAGGCAAAAAGGAAAAATGAAGAGACGTGACAGCTCATCCTCGCAAAGTTCAAAAGAAACAGGGTCGGAGGTCGAGGTCGAAAGACCTCGCAAAAAAGTTTCGACCTCCAAGGTCTCCATAAAACGCCAGAAATCACCATCCCCAGCCTTGAACGAAATACCCGCTGGGGATGCCTTCATCTATCGCGCAATCAGGCAAGAACGGGTGGCGCTTGGGTGGTCTCAAGCGCCCTGCGGGAGATGTCCGGTCTTTGACTTCTGTCGAGATAAGGGTCCTACTAACCCCCGGGAGTGCGTGTATTACGAAGAATGGTATACCTTGGGTGCAGGTGCACAAAATACCGCTGCACGTGCTACAGTGAATGTAGAATTCTGAGGGGCCACATTTTCGCATTGGAAAACCAGAGTCTGCGTAGCGATACTCTGCAGAAAGCGCGACTGTTTACTATCGATCGCGCTAACTCGTTCTTGTCTTGATCAGTCCCTTCATCATGTCGAAGCTGTTGCCGTCGGGTTGCAGGTCTATGAACTGGTCACCACTTAACGACTCGGTCCGTAAAAGCCCATGATCGGGTGTGATACCCACAACCCGAACCATGGTGTGGGGAGTCGTCGTGGTAAGGGTGACGACTTGGCCACTGTAAGCAGGATAGTCAGAGGAATCGCGCAGAAACCAGACACCGGACACACGAATGTAACCACGAGCCAATGTACCTATCCATAAAGGGCCGGAAGCCTTCGTTTTCCTCGTCAAGGAACGAGTTCCACATGCGCTCGAACGTGATGAGGACCGCTGCAGTTACTCGCTCGATAGTGAGATTTGAGGACACCCCACGTCCACACGTCAAAGTCTCCAGCTGAGCAAGCGAGCCGACAGGAGGTTCGTTCAAAATGTTTAGCCCACAGCCTGAATCTATTCATGAGCACCAACAAAAAATCTCGGTGTGCGTGAACAATACTGACCAATGATGACGTCTACCTTATTTCCTCCAAAGCTTGTGTTCACGAGAATCCCCCCTATTTTCTTTGGTTCTACTCTCTTCCATGTACCGTCAACCGGAAACTCTCCATATATATCGTTCGGCCACTTGAGCTTGACCTTCTTTGCCCACTCCTTAGCGGGATCGAGTAACTGACATGCTTCGACGACAGCGAGCGCAAAGAGATATTGGATAAAAACTAGATTCGATGGCCGGATAGAACGAGAGTCATGCTCTGACGAATCGCGAATTTCAGATAATGGACATGGACTGCGGGTGAAATGTGGACTTACGCGAGCCGGCGTTTTTGAGAGGGATGCTTAGTCTTAGAGACATTGGCATGCTGCCAGAGGGAGAGAGCCATGCATTCCTGCCCCTCCCCCGACCTGCTATCTGCTTTGTCGCTAAGAAAAGTAGTGGGGAAGGGAGCGAACGAAGGAACTTTGGGTTCCTGTGAGACGAAAGTAAGGTAAAACGCCGAAGGTGTAATGATAAGCTCACTTGTCAAGCATCGTCTGTGTGCTGGTGACAACTTCACCATAAAGAAGTACGTCACCTATGAGCACCTCATCGACCACTCGGGCGGAACGAAATTCGTCTAGCACTGCAAAAAACATGCTGGGTGAGAAGAAGGGTGTATAATGCTGTTCTTGCTCAGTGCTTAGCGGTTGAGCAGGGAGGATTATATCTTTGACTTCCTTCTTGGGGACTCCCGACAGTAAATTGAAAATGGGATGGGTGGAGTGAAGATTTGCATCAGGGTCCTCGCAGGGAAAGTGGAACTGAAAGATGTCTTGTTCGTCCGGGAGGATTACGCTCTCAGCAGTGATTATGTTGTGGATGTCACCCTCCAAAGCAAGTGTCGAAGGAATGGTCTCGAGACCTCGATCAGCAAATGTGGAGTGCACAATACGACGACAGACATCCCATTTACTTGGATGAGCCAGAAGTAAATGAGGAAGAAGACACGATCCAGGTCGCTGGCCCTCGGCCAATTCTGGTAAGTTGGTTTGTAGGCCGAGGGCAGAGAGGGTTGGGACGAGCAACCGCTCAGGGAGAGGTGGCACGCATGACCAAAGAGCAATTGTGCCACTTTCACTTAGCGCACCTGCAAGCGTTTTGTCATCTGTATACCGCCCGAGCACCCGCATTCCCTCCTCAAGATCAAGTGGGGCAGATGGCATGCGTGCAATCGGGATTTCCTTCTCGTCATGGATCACGGTGGCGGAGACAGAAGCCTGCGTTGGAAAGTAGAGAGAAAGCGACGCCTTCCCATCAAGTAGTCGAAGAACGCTTGTGTCGTTGACGAATCGCAGACCAGCACCTGCTGATCCGAAAGTCGGGGAAGTACTGTGCAGATCGAATAGTCCCTGTGATCTGCTCGCATTCACACCGAGAGCCAGTACTCTCCCGCCAGCTTCAGTGTATTTACGCACTCCCGCGTGATGTGCAGGTGCGGCAAGAAGAACTAGGAGGCCGCATGCTGCTTGCCAGGGGTCCTCTGGCGCCGCGAGAACCTCTGGAGAAATGATCTGAGGGAGGTAGTGGGGGACAAGAATAGAGGAGAGGTGTTGCAGAACCGAGGGTGCATGCGGATGCGTGCTTGGATATATGAGCACGTCCATGTAGTTGGGCTCGAGATGGTCAATAAATCAATAAATCCTCCGAGAATTGGAACGAAACCATCGTCGTCATGTCTTTCTGCCTTTGTGGAATATGACACGAGCCGTCGTAGCACAATGGTAGTGCGTTGCCTTCCTAAGGCAAAGGTTGTGGGTTCGAGCCCCATCGGCGGTACTGGATACAAAATGATCGCGGCTCTTTTTTTTTGCTTCCTCGATAAGTAGCAGGGGAAGGCGAGCGGGACACTAGACTGACAGTGGCACACATGAAGCTCTCGTCAGCATGTTACCTCACCATCAATGCAAGGCAAGTACACACTGATCGACCCCATGCCCGGACTTCTCTCTCAGTTTTGTTAGAATATCAAGCATGCGCATAGCCAGGAACACGAAATGCGCCGTACCTAGCTTGCGTGCATGTGGGCTGCAGTATCACATATCCAGGAGGTATCTCAGTCCTGGAGGACCTCCTCACTACTTTCCCGCGTATGTACTTTATCTTTTGTGCCTTTTATGTTTCGTTTTGGCAGGCCCTGCTGCCAATCACTTTGATTATACGGGCTAGTTTCCATTTCCCTTATTCTCTGTCTATCTAATGATACTTACAATTCCTCATATATACTCCCATGTCCTTCTGACACAACTCTTTAGTTTATCCAGCCTTATTTCCTATTCCTTGCCCTCCATGCCTATTCTCTGTCATTCTTTAGTTTTATTATTCAGTTTTATCCTGGCATGATATTGTCAGTGTCATACCTGACATCTCCATTCATATCCAGGTTGCACTGACACCTGCTTTTACTTCTGCAACAACTCCTGTTTTATCTTCTTTCTCTTGTTTGATAATCTGCTTCTTCATGGTATAAATACTATAGCTCTGTATCTTGTACCTTAGTCTAAATATCAACATAACTCAGTGCTCTCTCTGTTATGACTCTGGAAACCAGAGGCTACACCTAGACCTGTGAGAACAGAGGAGGAACATGGAGAATATCCTAGTGGAGGCTCAGATGAGGAGCAACTGAGGATGAACCTGAAAGAGTGAAGATGAAGAGGACTCGGATGAGACTCAAACTCGAACTTCCTAGATCCTAGCCTTCCTTGAAGGGCCTGGTTTCCTGAGAAGAGCTTTACTAAGCCTAAAGTTGCCTAAACTGCAAAGTGATAAAGTCTGAGGACTTTACCACCAAGTGCGCGGCCTTTATATGCTACTCTAAGAAGTGCATGGACCATGTACATCCGTGTCTACCCTAAAGATGTACAGTAAGCTAGCCAATAGCAATAGAGGCATACTCATGTAGGCTGTAAGGAATATGCATGGATTAGATATGAAGGAATGAGGCAAAGGGCCTCTTATATGATGTGGCAGAATGGAAGAGGAAGGGTCGTGGTCACAATGAGGACAGGGATCTCAATCCACAGATGAGATCACCTTGGCAGATCTGTCAGATCCATGAAGATGGTCAGATCTTAGATTGGGGAGATCTTGGGAAGATCCAGGGAAGATCCCTAGATGTGCCTCGTGACCACTAACCTTAAAGATACTTGTAGAAATATGCCAAATCCTAAGTTAGGGTTTAGCCTGATAAGGGATGGGATTCCCACAATCACGTGAGAATGAAAGTGGTTGTTGCATGGTTTGCAACACTCTCCATTTGTCTCTAACTTCTCTTTTAACCTTATGAGCAGGCCATATGCCCTTACCCTCTGAATCAAAGTCTTTATAACTTACTTCAACCCTTCAACCCTCCAATCCCCTCTGAAATTCAGGGCATTGGAACTAGTGCAAAGGCACACCATATAAGGTAAAGCCAAGTCCTATTTGACCATCACTTCAGAGTATTCCAGAGTAAATTCAGAGTATGCCCTTATTTAATATCCATCAAGACTCTAGATTCTAACATCCTTATCTCCATAATTACTGAGGAGGCAGAGTGCCAAAAGGCAAAGTATTCACATTGATTTTGTTGCAGGAATCCACCCGCAGTCCTTGAATCTTCACTAACACCTTGGGGAATGCCATTGTTCTAGACCTTCCAATCTATATGAGGCTTTTGACTAGTGGCCCCTAACTAGGCAATAGGGAAAGGATGAGTCTGTAGTGAGGCCTTATGTATAAACCTGACCAAGTAGCGGATGAGAGCTGAGGGGGAACCCCACTAGGGGTCGGCCCTTAGATCAAGCTAGAACCTTAGCCTAAGTCACAAGAGGTCAAGACTGGAGAACCCAGCCTTGACATCTCCTGCTTATATATTGCTGGCAAGAGTGCACGGACCAGTTACAGGAGACCTACCCTAAGGGAGCTATCTATGGAGCACCAATAGCTAAAGGGGCTCATAACTAAGTATTAAATAGGAGAGGAGAATGCATGGAGCAGATATAAAGAGTGAGGCAGTGGCCTCATGACTAAGGGATGGAGAAGAGGAAGCCACACCATGAGGATGTGGGAGAATGGAAGGGAAGCACCTAGATCTGGATCCATGAAGAAGGCATGGCAACCTTAAGACTGAGGAGATTTATCTAGATCTCTGCCACAGATACAGATTCTAATCTCCATAGAGATATTATCGGGTATTGATCTAAGATCCCATCGGGGATCCAGCCATATCATGTGACCTATATTTTAGTGCTGGGGAATACTCGTATAAGACTACTAACTCTAGCCTAGGGCTTGCCTTGTAAGGATACTCATTCGCATGATCACGTGCAACCGATCACATGACCAGCACATCACATGCTCTACAGTTCCCACGGTCACGTGTGACCATCGTGTTAGGCTTGCACCATAACAGATTTGATAACAAGAATCATGATAATGATAAGGCTATGGCTATCAACTCATCAATTTATTTACATGAATAAGGAAGAGAATAGCATACCACCAATAGTGGATATGAAAGCATAAGGTGTAATCCACTGAAATGCTGGGAGTACAGCTCTACAGAGCATTTAGTGGCTTTCCACAAGAAAAATAGTGGTAAAAACAACCCTGCTGCAAGTTATATTGGCAATATTGTGGATAAAGACACAGATTCTAAATATGGTGTCTTTAGTGTCCTGGATGACTCTAGCAATAAGATGTTGATTCCTGACTTATCATCTATGGAGTCAGAGAATATGAAGGAAGATAAGAATATACTGGATTGGTTCTTGATCACAGAAGAAGATATTTTGAGGATATCTGGGATCTGGAGGAGGCTAGAGTACAGCTAGTCAAGAATGAGGTGTTTATTAATTGCACTGCTCCTAATAAGAACCATGAAGGTGTTGCTATGGAGGTACATGATAAGTGTGCTCACCTCTTTCAAGTTGAACTATTTAATTCTGGCTTAATGTGTCATATTTCCCTATATTGCAATTGTTTTGAGAAATTTGTACCTATTCCAAACAAGTCATCCACCACTGCAAACCATTAGAAATTTGTCACAACTGGCATTAGTGACATGGTGACTGAGATATCAAATGAGTATGACTTAACCTAACTTTAACTTATCAAGGTGTTATTCTCAACTGAAGTTGGGTACATGCTTGTATCAATTGGCTGTTTTGATAAGCTTTGGCTCTCTACAATGTTTGCAGATAACTCTGACTTATCAAGATATTGTTCTTAACTGAAGTTGGGTGCATGATGGTATTAATTGGCCATCTTAATGAGCTTGAGTTCTCTACAATGTTTGCAGAAGATTTCTACACCATATACAAATCAGACAGTGAAACATTTGATAGGATCCCACACACTCTCAAGGGTTTATATTGTGTTATGCATGATCATGACATTGCCACTGCTGCCAGCAAGACTGTGATGGGCATGTAGTTATATTATTGATTTGGACATATTGTTCTATTCATTGCTTAGAGTCTGGCAGACAAGGGATTGGTCAGTGGATTAAAATTCAATACATTAAAGGATGAAGGTACCTTCTGCAAGCCTATTGTGAAGGTTCACAAGAGAGAGTGCATTGCTGTGATTGACACATGTGTCTGGTCAGATGTTTGGGGGCTGACACACATTGTAACCTTAGATAATTGACACTATTATATAACATTTACTAATAATCACTTGTAACTCACTTACCTGTATTTCCTGTTATGATGCTCTTTTTTCTTTTCTTAATTATATGACCATATCTTATCTTCTTCACATGGTTATCTAATCTTTTATCTTATCAGGGCATATGATAAGTCATGAGACTCAGGGGACAGGGTTAGCCTTGTATCTTTGGACTCTGCAGGGTCACCCCTATTCTGGTACTTCTTTTTATTTCTGTTTCTTCTTGTTACGGCTCCAGCCTAACACAGTGACCGTGGGAACTGTAAAGCATGAGATGCGCTGGTCATGTGATCAGTTGCACGTGACCGTGCGAATGAGTTGCCATATAAGGCAAACCCTAGGCTAAGGTCTAAGTCCTATTTCTATATCAGAGTATTCCTTAAAGCACACCTTAGTCATGATGTGGCAGATCTCTAGATGAGATCTGGATCTATCCAATGACATCTGATCTCTTGATCTAGATTAGGATCTGATCTGTGGCAGAGATCCAGATGGGATCTCCTTGGCCACCAGGCAGCCACACTTCTCAGGGCTAGTGCTTTTCTTCCATTCCCCATCCCCTTTCCATGAGGCCACTGCCTCACTTCTACCTCACGCCCCATGCATTCCTTCATATATCTATTAGAGGTATAAGCCCCTTATGCTATTGGTGATCCATAGATAGCATACTTAGAGTAGGCCCCCTGTACATGGTCTGTGCACCATGGTTGGCAATATATAAGGCAGGGGGTGCAAGCTGGAGAAACCCAGTCTTGCTCTCTTGACCTCTCAGCTAAACCAACAGTAGTGATCTAAGGCTTGATCCTAGTGGATCCCCCTTCAGCTCTCATTCACTGCCCTAGCTCTTCGGGTTTATACAAGAGACCCTTGGCTTCAACTACAAGTTGCCTAGTTGTAGCCACTAGCACAAAAGCTACAAAGGAGTCTTAGGAAGGAGTGTACATCAAGGTGTTTGAGTATCAAGGATATAATGGGAAGCTCCTGTTTCACTTCTTCTCTATTCTTCAGAAGTGGGTCTCGTGATGGGTTTCACCAGAGCTTCTCTTCTTTTTGATCCCTGTGCTGCATATATGGGAATATTCCCATTAGAGTCTTGATCGATGCATGGTTCTGTATACTATATAAGCTATAGCATATTGCCCTGTATTTCTTAGCTTTGAGCACTTGTAATTAGATGTTAACTTATTGTTCCTCTTCTCTTTATTTTCCTGAGCATTTGACACTGAAACCTTTTAGTACATGACACTTGCTTAAAGCTACCATACATCCCCTTTTATATCCATCTTGTCAAGTTTTTGTTTTATTTTCAGAAGGAGTCATTCTTGCAATAAGCTGAAAGCAGTTGATGAAATTTAGCCATTTCAAAGCAAGATTTGCAGATCAAAAAGCTAAGGAAGCATATCTAAACAAGATCACTAAAGAAAGGATACAGAAGATCATCAAAAAGACTACTCACTGTCACCACTGTTACTGGGAGAATAAGGTAGAGTGAAAAGCCTTAAGAAGGAGATTTAAAGTTGCTTAGCATTGTAATATTTTAATCACTTACTTCTTAAAAAGGAGAATCAAGGTCATTGAAGCAGATAGGAAGAAGAAGGTTGCCCATACCTGAAAGTTCACATCAGAGCACCTTAGAACCCTTTGTCCCACAACCAGTTTAAAGAAAGCAATATTACAGCCTTGGTGGATCAGATGGTGGAGTTATTACTTTGATCTAGAAATGATATCATGAGAAAGGTAGTGTTATAATCATTTTTCACTTTTCTCATCACGTGACCATGGGACACCTTCTACCTTTCACCTTTCACACTTTCACCTTTTCACAATGTCACAACTTCACATTTCACTCCTTCACTCCTTCACTCTTTCACATATCACAGCCTAGACCATGACATCATTACCTGGCAGCTTCCTCATGGAACTGCTAAGGTACTTCCTTCTTTATTGCCATTGGTCAGCTGACTGTAGCATACTTAGGGCCGGAGCCATTTACATGGTCCATGCACATATCTGTAGCATATATAAGGAGGCTGGCACAAGCTGGGATTTTCCCAGTCTTGTGCACTTGAGCTTTTACTTTATACAAGTTCCTTGATTCACTCTACTCTTGCCTAGTTCTCTTGGGACCTAGTTCAAACCCAAGCTTTGTTCTCAGATGCAATCACTAGTTCCAGCTGCAAGGTTTTCAGCAATGGAGCAACATCCGTTTCAGATAGTGAACCCTGGGATATGGAATGGAGATAGAAGAAAATGAAAATGATGGTGGATCTCACTTGAGGTTTGGGTAAGAGAACAAGACTAGAAGAGCAATTGCCTTAGGATAATAGCAGTTTTATCAAGAATGAAGGGCACAGCTGATGACTTCATCACACTAACACTTATAAAGTATGGCAACTTGGACAACCAGCATGTTTGGCAGGATGGTCAGAACACAGGAGTTTTGTTTGAAGATACAGCTTGGCCTTTGTGGCTTGAGCAAAACAAGATCAAAGGACATTTTAGGATTGAGGAGTTGGCTCACCAGAGCCTTAAGGAACTCCAAGGTTTAAAGCAGCAGGAACAGAGAATTGATAATTTCCTAAACAAGTTTGACCTACTATGCAAGAAGGCAGAAGTGAATGACAATCATGTGGTAGAACTGCTAAAACAGGCAGTTGACTATTGAATTTATTCACAGGTAGCACTGTAGGGAGGAGATAATGGGCAATACTTAAATATGTTTGCTTGATTTAGACAGGTCAGATAAACATTTGAAAAGATAACAGTGGAGTGTTCTTCTTTTAGAACCCAAGTGTTATGGATCTAGACCAATAGCAAGAGGAAACCACCTTGGGGGGTGCCCAATACTGGGGGGACAAAAGAATGGCAGCCTAGAGGAGGCACTAGGAAACAAGGTAAACAAGTAAACAAGTGCTCTAG
>JBBPJW010000830.1:0-20233 GCA_038088935.1 Pulveroboletus aff. viridisquamosus
ACCTCATCCTCATCCTCATCCTCGCCCTCCAGGAAGCGAATGCGCCTCTCTTCTCCCACATTCGACGATCAGGTCGGAGAGCTGAGCCAAGACGACATCAGTGCCTTTGACTGCTTGGACGCCAAGCTCCTCGCTGATCCTAGCTGCCTTGGGCAGCCCTCATCCACAGCCTATAGCGTGGCTCATGGGTTTCCTGCGGAGAATGACGAGGACCCGTTCCGTCCAGATAGCCCACGTACGGCCTCCGATGCCCCACGAACTGACTGCATACACGCACCGTTCGTGCGTACTTCTGCGGCTGACAGGGCGACAGAGTCTTCCTGGCTCGAGGACGAGCCCTCAGACAAAGTGCCTCCAGAGGTCGACTATGCTGCGTGGTTCAACTCAAATTCGTCCAGTTCCTTGGTTGGATTCAGCGCCGCTTCAACAACGATGCCCGGTTTTCAGAGACCGTCTATTGATGGTGAGAACGCCAAGTCGCTTCTCGTCCCATCAGCCGCAGCCCTACGGATGGCCGAAGAGAAAATGAAGAAATGGCAGGAGGATGTCCATCTTCCCGACCAAGCTCCAATCCACACAGAACTTGACTCTCCCCACTCCACTCAGCTGGTATCTCCGCGTGCAACGTTTTCCTCCGCAAGAAATGCATTCACCTCCATCAAGGAACCCGAGACGCCCATTCCTCCTCCTTTTGCAGGGCTAACACTCGCTGGACAACATGGCTCGTTGCAGTGTTCAGGAGGCGTACGGCGAACTAAACCTTTTAAATCCCCTTTGATTGTTGCATCGCCTTTGGCGCTGTCGCATCGGCAAGTACCCACCTCGAGCATTAGTTTATCTCTGCGTGGTTACCATACTCCTGCTAGCGCCTCCTCTGCGCCTGTATCGCCACTACGCCCATCATTGGTCGCGAACAATGTCGTAACTCAACAGCCTCTGGGTTTTACTCCAAGACATGGGGGCACCACGACAAGACTGAAATTTGCAAGGCCATTCAAAACTGTCATGATATCCGGCACTTCAAGGGCACTCGCTGCCGAGCACCAAAAGCCTTCACCAACAATTCCTAATCTTAGGACAACCATGGACCGCATATACCCACCTTCTGTGCCGTCGCCCCGACCAGGCAAGCGGAACAGCGACGGGAGTATCTTTGATCATAGTAAGCACAAGCTCTAGATTATTTATTTCCCTCCCTGAGCCTATCTTGGATGGCAGACTCTCGTCTCGGCAAACGGACACTTGCCTCTTGTGGCTTACAGCCACAAGCTTACAATGCTAAGCAACTTGAAGATATGGGAATGTCTGTTTTTTAAACCCCTCGATGGTTAAGTCCATCCTGAAAGCTCGTTCCAGAAATATCGAGGAACTCAGCCGAGTGAACCTCCGGACAGCTCCTTTCTACGATTTCATTACTCACTCCCGTTCTCGTTCGAATTTACCAGATTCATGCCTGTCTCTAACCCTAGGTCGTACAGCCGCGCTGGAAGAACTACACACAAAAGGCTGCACGCTCGCCACGCAAGCGTGGGTCGACAATCACTGGCCATTAGTCCTTTGGAAACTGGCTGGGATGGTTGCTTTTGATCCCATGAGCGAGAATGACCCTCTCAGGAAACGTTGGTGCTGGCCAGAGGTCATTCGTCAGTTGACGTACAGGTCAGCAGATTGGTCCGAACTACTCCACTTTGAATTTCAAAACAGGCTGTCAGATACGAACGAGACTTGAACAGCTCCTCTCGTCCACCGCTCCGGCTAATAACCACCAGGGACGCCTCTGCTGAATCACCGATGGTGCTCTGCATCTCAGACATAATTTGGCCCATCGGCGATTCCGAAGAGGATAGCACATCAGTTCAGAACCATCCTGAACTTGAGGTAACTGATGGTTGGTACAGGCTACGTGCCCACATCGATGCTCCACTAGTGCGGGGTGTGAGAAAGGGAAAAATAAAAGTTGGTCGCAAAATTGCTGTAGCGGGTGCAAAGGTTAGTTCAGTTATTCAATATAACATGCTTACTCCACTCAGCTACCTGTAGCTCTCAGCGGAGCGAAAGGAGGGTTCAGATATCTTAGCGGCCTACAACTCCAGTGTTCTCTTGTTGACCGGGAACTCAACCCATATGGCTCCGTGGCATGCGAAACTTGGTTTCCAACGTGGACCGTTTGTTGCAACACTCAGCAGCTTGACTGCGGATGGCGGCAGTGTCGCTGTCATGATGTTCACAGTAATAAAAGTGCGACCACGTATGGCCCTAAGTGTTGGATCCTGACATTTTGATAGGCATACCCTATTGCATACATAGAATTCATCGAGGACACTGATGGTCGGCAACAAAGAGAGGGACCACATGACGCAAAAGAAGAGTTGAAGCTGTGTATGCGATGGAAGGTGCGTCAAGTAGAATTACCATCAAGTCGCTTGTTCACTCCCTACAGACGAAGCGGGATTCGCATGCATCAAGGCTATGGCTGAAATACGAAGAACGCAGGTCTGATCTGCTCGACTATGCAGAACGCCTTGAGCAGCGTGCTGGCCCCATGTTCGAATCCAGGCTTGACGGTAAGACGATACACTATGGCACGAGCAAGAGAGGCTAACAGTCAAATAGATGGTCCATCCGACAAGATTTACGATATATATGACACTTTGAAGGAAGATCCCGAGGCAGGCAAGAACATGATATCTTCTGTCAATCATGAAGATGCCGGTTGGTTGGCCCGACATATCCGAGAGAGATCTGTCCAGGAACGAGATGAAACCGCGAAGGAGATTGAACGAGAACTCGAGGCATGAAAACCCGATTACCAGAGCCTTGTCGAGTGCTGACACTACATCAGTCAATCTGTCCACCACGCAACGTAAAGGCCTTTTGCGTGATCGTCGTCAACGACACTCAAACACATAAATATGCACCGAAGCGAACGGCACAGGTGACCGTATGGGATGTTCCTGGGGTATCGTTGCTCGAGGGTTATACTCAAAGTCCTTTTGTAACCGGTCAACGATATCTTGTGAGTCACTCACCTTCGATAATCACCCTTGATGTGACGTATCAATGACGATTCACTAGGTGACAAACTTGGTTCCTACACAGGCATCGGCGTGGATGGAAGACTCCTCAAGTGGAGAAGTATATTTGAGCACGAGAAAGAATTCCAAATGGACACTGCTCCATTGATCCACCAAGTTCGTATCGACTTTGATACTGCGCTGATGAAATAACCCTGTTCTTGGTCGTTGAAGAGCATGCTCTAAAGATACACAGTATTCTTAGCTTATCAATGTATCTAATTTTACTAGTGCTGTGTCGTCTAAGCCATTAGTTGATTCGAATGAAATACAAAGAGGGAAAAAAAGGACATGTGAGCTCGACCCGGATTGAACGGATGACCTTGTGGATACCCGACGTCTGGAATCACACGCACTACCACTGTGCTACGAGCCCCTGTCGCTAGGTCCAAACTTTTTTCCATTCAACCAGTGGACAAAATCTGAATGCACGATATGATCTGATTAAAAAACCGCAGCATAATCATATGTCTAGCAGAGCTGAATTTCTATAACATCCCTTGTTTGATTACGAGCTCCTTGTAAAGACTGATGATGATATCGTTGGCGGTCAGGGTGATGATTCTGCGTGACCACAAGTAAGCGGAATCAACTGTGTTCCGCGTGTTGACACTTACGTATGGGGGGCAATGCGCAGAAAATGCGCAGTCGAGCCTGTTTCAAATGAACGTAAATCCTGATGAAGACCCATGGTAAAACTACTTGCCCTTGTACAACCCAAGAACCCCTTCGGCCTTGAAAGTCTTCCAGAGACAGTCAATAGGATTCCTGTATAGTGTACCTTGCAAGCGTCCATTGGGTAATCGTTTCGTTGGTTGGTTATATACCCGGGTGAGAGCCTGACGGATGTCAAGCATAGCATGGTGGGAAGCTCAACGCGCTCACTGTATCTGCTGGTTGCATCACAATACACTGACCGAGACGTCAGGCCACTGAGAGCTTTCATACTGTCTTGTGACATACCACGCAAACACCCGATACGGAGCTACTGGCTAGGTATGTCCAGGTACTGTTGGCCGGCAATATACCGTGTGCGACAAGTTGGCTCTTGGTCCAGTTGTAGGTTGGAAGCTGGACAGAAGAGCCCGTGGCGGTGCGAAGAATAGCAGCATCTACACCACGGATAAGTCCTCGGAATCTCTCGGCTCGAAATATTGTCGAGAGTGCATCAAAGGAGTTTTTGTAGTGATGTTGGGCGCCAACTGGCAACGCAGGGGAATATGCCTGGTGGTAGTGGTCAACCATTTATGCACGAGAAAACACGTTGGGATTTCTTACTTGCATGCGGGCCTTGATGAGGAACAGAGGATTGCCAAGGGCCGCGCCGACTGCCCCACTCGCGGCACCGGCTGCTACAGATGTCAGAGGGATTTGATCCGTTACGGACCTACCTATGAGGCGGTTTATCGTCCGGCGGAAAGGTTCATAAAATCCTTGAACACCTCAGCGCGGCAAATGATTGTGATAGGCAAACACAAACCTAGGCGAGATCCGTTGAGGAGAATCTAGGAGAAGGTCAGGAGTGAGAGGGTGAAACGCGTGAAGACGCTTGCCTGGTATGCATACTAGCAAGACGTGAGCATGGTACCAGTAAACTACACGTCAAACCTACCGCCGGACCAAGACCTCGTTGTAAGCCTCGGATACCTTCGTTTCTCCATGTCTTCACGAGAACATCAATAGCACTACTATAAACCTTCTGACCGCCACCCTTTGCTAGTTCGCCTTGGAGTTGCAGACGCGTTTTTGCGACTTCTGCAGGATTCGAGACGGTAACCTGTATACCGATGAGAAACACATCCAAAGGGCCAATTTGGGGTGGCTTGCCGCAATACAGGCCGCAAGACCACCACAGACAAATCCTTCCGCAGTAGAGAGAGGACGTAGCGGGAACTGGGTGGTGGACATTCTACGAGTCGAGAGAACGGCGAATACGGCAGAGCAACGAGGTCTGTGGGCAGATTCAGACACATAGTCGGGGCCAAGTTAGCTTGGCGAGGTATGTGATGCCTGTACTTACTGTTGGCCGACTGAACTGATGTTGCTCGCGTGCAACTGACAAGCGTTCCGACCTCGTCTCGGCTTGATGCAGCGCTCTAACCTCCCGTACGAGAGCGGCCCTGCGATCACGACAAGGACCGTACTCCTCGTCGGTGTCCTTGCCGTGTCCATCCCAGTGCTCCTCCGAATCATCTCTTCTCCGCTGGCCCTCCTCTTTCTCGCACCACTTTTCGTCGCTCTGGTGGTCGTATCTTCCCTCCTCGCCTACTTTTTCCTCGCATGCAGGCTCGATTCGAACGTACCTGCCCCTAGAAATCCGCTCTTCCATGCTGCTCGTCCCCTTGCATTCTCATCTCCCGCCGCGTGGCAGGCTGTCCTCATCCGCTCGCAGTGGTCACACAAGTCCCCGCAGTCGCTGCCCTCGTTATGTCCCCATATGCCTGTAGTGTCCTCCAACCTAAATGACATCATGATTCTCATAGTCCGCGACTTCGTCCTGTCCTGGTACAGGGACATCTCGTCCTCCCCTTCCTTTCCCACTGCCGTGTCGACGGCTTTGCATGCGGCCATCCAACAACTCCTGCAACGTGCAATAACCATTGATATTCCTTCTCTCCTCGTCAAGCGGACTTTGCCCAAGGTCACCTCACACATTGAACGATTTCGTCAGTCGGAGGTCGCTCTTCGTGGCTCAGGTCTTGAGCGTCATCTCACTCAGTCAGAGGAGCTCGACATGCTTTTGGCCAGCCGATATGTCGGAAAAGGTGAAAAGTTGCATCCAGCTGTGGACAACCTTTCATCTACCTTCACGAAGCAGAACGAGGAGATGCACTTGAAGGGCATAGTTGACCAGATCTTCCCTTATATCCTTCCAGAGAGTGAGGCACAAAGCAAGATCCTCAGGATAGTGGTCAGAGAGATCTTAGTCTGTACTGTGCTTTATCCAATCATGGACATGGTCACGGATCCTGACTTCTGGAATCGTACAATCGAGCAGATGGTGCGTGTTTACTATCCCGCTTGTTGGTTATCCTCTGAGTTCGGACTTAGGCTGGAGCTGCGATACACCAGCAGTATGTTCTCTCTGCTTGGAAGCGTGTCCTTGTCAATTTTTTGTAGGAAGCTGATTTCCAAGGTACGAAACGTCCTTGAAGCTCAATCACCGCGACGTCATCACCACATCACATCGACGGTCACTCCAGAAGGAGATGCCATTACCATTCGCACTGACGTCCGTCAGTTTGAGTCTTTCCTTCGAAGTATCAACCGTTGTTCCTCTCTGTTAGACGCACGCCGCCTGAAGAATGACGTAATGGGTGAGATTCGTAGGACGAGACTGTTACTTGGTATATCTTCCGAATCTCATGTCGGGGCGAGGGTCTAATTTTTGGGTAGCAAATCACGAAAAAGAGGAATGGATAAACGGAGAGAGAACTGAGGATGTTGTAGCATTTTTGGACCGGCTGTATACCGCGAAACGCACGGTTGAGCAACGAATCGTTGTCCTAGGGGGTGAACAAGATCCAGTTACGTCATTTACATTGGATTTCTCCCTGTGCCACTCATGCGTTTGGTTCAACTAGGCGGCCGTCGCACGCGAAATGCATGGACGACCTCGAGTCTCCTTTAGAGATGTTCTTGGCAACCCGACTTCCCTTTCATACTTTATGGAATTCATGGATCGTCGCCACCGTTCCCTGCTTGTGCAATTCTGGCTCACTGTAGAGAGCTTCAAGAACCCTTTGGAGCTGGTAGACTATACCTCAAGTAATGAGGATGATCCAATTCAAGATTCCTCCAGCTCAACGACCCTAGGAGAAGACATTCGCTTGATTAACGATCTGTATTTCTCCGCCACACCGCCACACCCTTCCTTATCCCCAATCTCGCAGAAGCATGTCGACACCATTCAGGGTTACGCCTCTAACGACGTAGCACCCAGTGCTGTCGAGAATAGGAAGGTTCGCCGAAGTGTCATGTTGGCCCAGAGAGAGGTGGAGCTAGAAATGGAAGGTGACTTTGAAGATTTCCAGAAATCAGAGTTATGGTTTCGGGTAATTGAAGATACCTCCACCCTTGGTCGCCCCGACGTCGACACGTCTACGCCGATCAACCAGTCACAAAGTCTTAACTTACCTACTATTGTGCCGACCGGTGGAACGCCATCACGGACCAAATTCCAAATCCCTCGTTCGGAATCATTCCCATCTCTTGTTTCATCAGATCGTTCGTCGGAGTATCTTCACTTGGTTCAAGACCTACCGATTTATTCACCACCGAAAACATCTCGTAGCAACATCGACGTTCTTATGGCTCCTCTGTCGGACGCATCCTCAGTTATTTCGCGTGCGCCACTCTTCAGCGATCCGGATGATGGAAGACCCAACGCGGATGAATCTGAGCGTATGGAAGCTATCCAGGCAGCGTTGACTGACATTATCGCCACGGAGCGACACTCTGGCCAGCCTCGAGACCATGCTACGGAGGCGGATGGCATTGTCCCTTTGGTTTCCGATGAGAGGAAGTTGCGTGGAGTGTCCACAGACGAGGATGCCAATGCTGACGAAGAGAATGAAGAGGATGACACGACGGAGAGTAACCATATCATTGGACAGGGTCCATTTCAGCTTGCAGAACCTGGTGACCTCCAGCTATCATATGAAATTGCTCGTCTTGGCAAGAAGATATCAAAGCTGGAAGCCCATGCGGCGATGCTTGAAACACTTATCAAGAAAGCTGAATTAACAGGAGATACTCAGGAACTCCACCTCCTCCGCAAGGCAAAGACTTCGATGACTAGAGAACTCGGGGCATTACACTTTCAAAAAACACAGTATGAGCAACAGGAATCTGCCAACCGCCTCATCCCGCATAGAACGAAAGCTTCTATTGTGAGTTCGACGGTCGCCGGGGAGGAGGGGAAGTCGGTTGTCCGATACCTTGTCGAGGTGCAACAGCTTTCTCCAAATGGGACTTTCTCATCCGGGTGGGTCGTTGCACGACGGTACAATGAATTTCTGCGAATGCACAACAAGCTTCGTGAAGAATACCCTATAGTCCGTAATCTTGACTTTCCTGGAAAGCGGTTGGTAGCTTCGCTCTCGGGAAGCTTCATCGACACCAGGAGACAAGCCTTGGAAAAATACGTGCAAGTGTGTGGCGATACTACGGGTCCACATACGAGACTAACTTTTCTACAGAACCTGATATCAATTCCTGTGGTTTGCGAAAGCACAGAACTTCGTGTGTTTCTATCGAGGGACTCACCTTTCATTGTCTCCGAAATCAAGGAGGACCCCGCTCAAGGGCATGGGGGGTTTTCTGGACGAAATATCGTTCAGTCAATGTATCGGTCTGTTACGGAAAGCATCGACGATATGTTCTTCGGGCCTTCCATGCTGGACATCATGATCCAGCGACTCACACAGCAAGTGGCCGAGTTCACGGGGGTTGTCGGTTCGGCAGCCAACGACGAGGAAGTTGTTGCTCAAGCAATGAAACGATATGGAAAAGTCACTTCATTTGACACTCTCCTGCAGATGCCGGGGAACCTTGAGCCACTGGAGGGAGAGACAAGCGCATCCAGCTTTTCTGCCCCCATCTGCGATCTTGTGCTTGCTATATTTGAACTCCATACAAAAAACAACTGGCTCCGTCGTCAAGCAATTGTGATCATTCTTCAACAAGTTTTCGGGGATACCATCGAGCAGTTAGTTGGCAAGCTCTTCGTAGCTGCTATAATTCACATTCACTCGTAGGAAAATACGGCAGAGCATACAGTCTATGTTTGAAGAAAGCCGCATTGTCCCTGTGTTTACTATCCTCAGGGAGAATTTATGGCCCGAAGGCAAGTTGAGAGCGCCTTTGCAACCTCGCACTATCGAAGAAAAACTACGCAGTCGAGACGAAGCTAATCGCAAGCTCTCAGCACTTATACCAGGTTTGATTGTACTGATCTATCGAGAACATAAGCTGACTGAGGGACCTGTTGCAGACCTGGCTGCTAACATGATAGGTCGCTCGAATGCCCGTCGCGGGGCTCGACGTATATTCGCTGTGCTACAGAATCGGCGCTTAAACCAACATATTGCTTATACCATCGTTGATGAGGTATGTTCGGATTGACCCAGACGATCCGTGCCGAATGACAAGTTACTGACAGATTGTCGCCGCTATTTTTCCTGAGCTCCCACCTGTGTCGCGCTAGGGTTTTGGATTACTAGCGGAATACTCTCATCCTTTTTTTTCAATCGTGTTGCTTCATCAATCATGTATCAGCACATTCCACTCTACCTGCATGGGAGAATGAGGTTCTGAAGGTGGCTCCGCATTTCCACTGGCTGGTTTTGAACTTTTCCGGACTATGACCGCCGTCGCAGTTGGGTCACCATAGCTAATGAGAGCAGGGCCCCAAATCAATCATAGAGTGATTGGAAAACAAGCACAATAGGCATACACTTTGATAGCATGAAGAAGGAACCCCCCCGAGCCAGACACGTTCATTGTCGGATGCATTCGACCGGGAAGCACTTGATAGCGACGCAACCACGACTCAGTAATCGAGGGAGCGAGATAACTAGGGATGAGCCGCATCTTTGTTTGTAGGTCTGCCAGAGGCTGCGGCACAATAAGTGATAATGTCAAAACAGGAAGTAAGACAAGTACCTGGAGAAACATATCTTGCACAACAATTGAAGCAGACCCCGCTAAATAGGGTGATAGCATCTCTGTGATCTCAAACGGATCGTAGTCGCTTGCGATCAGGAGCCCATCAAATCCTCCCGAAAATAGCTCTTGTCGAGTGCTCATTAGGGTGTTCAGGGCTAATTTTCGCTTCTCAAGGCGTAGACGCTGGCGTTCTGAACATATGCGTCCCGGTGAGGGCTCAAGTGAGGAGGCTACCACTGCGGAGGTACAATGATAACTTGTGGCAGTTGCAGACACAGGAAAATTACCGGAGACATAGTCCTCTTGGGCTGTGGCCCAATTTAACGTCGACAGAGTTGACGACAGGGTCTCCCTCCCATAGTTCATCAGGCTCAATACGGGATACGCGGGTGGCGAGTCAGCGTCATTTATTGAAATTATCCGGCCCTCACCTGAGGAGGGATCAATACGTCGTGATCAATCGGAACGAAGCTTACTTGCATCCTATCCTGTTAAGAACAGACGAAACCAACAACCCAGAAGCATCGTCAACCACAATATAGCGTCCGCCGGGGTGAACGTTGGCCAAGTTCAGCATCTGAGAAAGTGAATCGGGACGGATGTCTCGTATCCTGCTTTGATCCTTTTTGAACCAGTATTCGCAGATATTATACATCGTGGGTTCAATCGTCTCGAAGCTCTTCGAGTACCTACAAGAAACGTCGCTATTAGTGCTCACTACCCTTAGCAACATCGGCCACTTACTTTGCCTCCTTCCGCTTCCTGTATTTGTCTTTGCTGTATTCCGTTTTCAGAGAATAATTTGCGTGTTTCTCGATTTGAGCCTTGATGATTTCCTGAGGACGGGTTCATTTTGATGAATTACCATGATGTACGACATGACCATACTGAGGCATGGATGCCAGACTTCTTGAGTGCTTCAATTTCTTCTAGAGTCAGCGGCTGAACAAACTCCCCGTCGTTAATGAGCTCGTTCGTCGCATCGGTTTCCTCTATCGTTAGATGGTCAATAGGGTAACTCGAGAGATGAACATCAACCTATCGACCGATCTCGTCCATTGTACGGGGAGGCAAACATCTCAGTTTTTTTTCGTGTATCTCATAGGCGAGCCCATACGGTTGCCCGATAAGTTCATTGGCAGGGAACGAACCTACCCTACCCAGCGATACGATGCTTCGCGGAATGTGAGATCATAGTTATGCCAGAGACGTTGGCTTACGAGTCCTTCTCGATCTTGATACTGCGCACTTCGTCGCTGGGTAATCTGAATAGAACTGTGTGCTTGGATTTAATCGTACCACTTCTGGCGCCAGGGATGAGTGTTGGAGTGCTTTCGCTGGCACTCATGCTTGGTGGAGTGGCCTTGGTGAGCCGTTCAATGCATGAAAATTGCTTGAAATGGTGGGCATGAACGAGGGTCCGTTTTCTGCTCCCTCCTTTCACGACTCCAAGTTCTGAGTGTTCGCCAGACAAAACACGTCAGATGGGAAACGATATGGACGTATTGCTCGCCAAGTCTAGAGATCCATCCTCGCTGCTACCAGACGAGTTGGCTTACATCGTCGCTGCCTTTGTGCCCTCTCAACCCCCCTCCTCGCGCTCAAAGGCGTATCTCGTACTTTCCGCATTCTGTCAGGGTGTTCGGGCATCAGACTCCTTGGAGAGGAGCCAGAGCGGAGGAGACGGGCCAGATGAAAAGACACTCGCTCTCTTCCACGTATTCCAGCCTCTCATTGCAGACAACCTTTCGCAGTCTGAGGAAGATGCTTTTCTTGCAGCCATCACGTTCCACTATGCGCTCTTTCAGGTCGACTGGCAATCCGCTTCGCAGATCTTTACAGAAGATGGCTTCGTCGACCTCCTCACTACTCTTGAAACAACCCGATCTCCACTGGTGTCACTCGCCCTCGCCCGTCTGTATGCACAAGCCAGTAGCCACAACGCATGTCGGCAGTTCTTTTCCAAGGAATCAATTACCTGGCTTCAAGCAATGTCTTCCCAGATCACTCACGATGGCTTGTGTGTGGCAGCTATCCTTGCGCTTGTCAAACTAGCCCACGGGTCGTCTGGAGATGCAGCAGGTGTTTCTATTGGACCCGTCATCACCACCACCTATGTCTCAGCAGAAGAGGACGTCACACGTGCAGCCCGATTAAGTGACATGATCATGAATAGCAAGGATATTCACACTTGCTTGAACGAAGCGGTAGAAGGCTTGGCGTATCTCAGCATCAAGACAACTGTGAAGAGGAATCTGGCAAACAACACAGTCCTGAAGCGACTCTTCTCTTTTGTTCCACACCGGAAGGCCGCGGTGGACGCAGCAAATAATTCCACACTTATCTATGGGATTCTCGTGATCATCACCAACCTCTGTGCATATAAGCCGCGGCTAAGCCAGGAGCAGCAGCAGATTGCGAAGCTGCGGCGGATAGCCGAATGTGAAAAGCAGAAAAGCAGGCAAGGCATTGAAGAGGAATTAGACCCGTTAGAATCCTCAAGCGCAGTCCAAGCTCGATGTCGTAGTGCTATCAGTTGTGGGGCTCTAGATGTGCTGGCCACGGCATCCGGGTTGGATAGCCAAAAGATTCGGTCGTCTGTCGGTCAAATACTTCTGAGCTTCGCAGAAAACAAGGAAAATAGAGGAGAGATCTTGAGCGGTGGTGGTTCCAAGACGTTGACTCGTATCATTCAATCTGCGTCACTACCTCTGGATCTGCATCTGCAGGAAGCACTTCCAGCCATCCAGGCACTTGCTAAGCTCGCCATTACCGCGCCGCCGATTCAAGTTTTTGGCCCTAGTGAGGGTAATGCACTCGATGCAATTCGACCTCTCTCGCAACTCCTCGTTCACCCGTCAGCGAGCACGCTCCAGCAATTCGAAGGCATAATGGCCCTCACGAATCTTGCATCTCATGGTCCAATTTTTGCGTCACGTATCGCGAATACTCCCCACATTCTTAGCAAGATTGAACTTGTGATGCTCGAAGACCACGTTCTCATGCGCAGAGCCGCGACTGAACTTATCTGCAACCTAATCGCAGGGTCAGAGTACGTTTTTGAAAGATATGCAGGATCCAGTGACAAAACTGCGTGGTCGACGTCACGAGACGAAGCTTCCAAGTCAAAGATCCATGTCCTGATTGCCATGTCAGACGTGGAAGACCTGCCTACACGACTCGCTGCATCGGGGGCATTGGCGATGCTAACGAGTGTACAGACAGCATGTGAAGCGGTATTCGATCTCCAGTTGGAACGTCACAGGGCATTTCTCGTGTTGGCACAACTCATTGATCCTAATGTCCATGCAGGCGACGACGACGCGACGGGGGAGTCCAGTGTAGCACTCGGTGATTCGGGACTCGTGCATCGGGGTGTTGTATGCATTCGTAATCTCTTGTCAAACCTGCAGAAGTCGTCGCGGCGAGATATGGTCAAGGATGAGGCAAGGAAAGCGGGGTTGCTCGTTGTGTTTGAGAAGCTGATGAGAGGTGAACTGGGGTCTTTTGCGGAAACAGTCCTTGGACCTGCAGCGGAGGTCAAGAAGAACCTTGTTGGTCTTGTCTAGCCAAAACTTTGGGCCGTATATGGAAGTTGTTTCTCCACTGCCATGCCATCGACAGACGGCGAGGACCTGTCCTTCCTGGCGCTCTCTACTCGCCTCAGACACCGCATTGACGATGCTTTCGATTCCGTAGTAGCGTCTGGAACACAATCGCACCAGTCACGGTTTGAGACTCCTGCTGGGGGTTTCATTGTCGATCAGCCGAAACCTGGGCCATCTCGCTCGAGAGAATGCGAACCTGGCGGATTCATCGTTGAAGACATTCCCTCAAATTCTTCCGGTGCCACGTCCTACGTCCGCCTATCAGAAGTTCCTCGCGCTCTAAGCCTCTTGGATTTGTATCCTGATGACGACATTATGGGTGTATTTAAGAATGCCACCACGGGCTGGGGGGCACATAATGCGTGCGGCGACGGGGTTAGCAGGAGAGATTGGAGAGCAATATGTGCTGCCCTGCTTGAAGAGGAGCATGTTGAAGGGAACGAGAAAGAATACCCAGCTGGAGATGAAGACGCTGATACGGGCACGAGCAGTGGTTCAGACAGCGACGAGTATCAGACGGAAGAGCTGTCCGACGACACGGAGGGAGCCTCGAGTGACGCGCACGAGGAGCCAAACCGGGCAGCTGCAAGAGGGAGAGAGTCGCAGCAGGTTCCTCAAAGGACCCTGATAGAGAACTCGGGAACAGAGATGTCTAGGCAGTTGACCGAGTTCCAGAAAGCTCAGTGCCGACAAGATTTTGGCAGATTCTTCCCCCACGTTCCGGACAACGAACTGGACCGACAACGGATCACGGTCAAAGATATCACTCGTATCGGCCATCTGCTGAAGGAGAACCTCAAGACAGACGAAGTGCGTGCCATTTACTTGTGATTGGCCTGCCTAATGCACACTGCGAAGGTGCTGGAGATGCTGGAGGCCTTTTCCACCTCACCAGACACATCCATGAATCTCGCAGATTTTGAGCACATGATGGTCCTCACGAAGTTGGTCTAGAATGTAGGACGCAACATCTCCCGGGACACGGCAGGATGCATACCGGTGCACGTACAATGGTGTCATAAAGTACACATGTCCCGAACAAGGCCAACTCGCGTTGTCAACCCTGGTGAACGGAACCATAGCCCGGGGGGGCAGGGTATAGCTGGTTGTTGAGTGGCTGATACTGGCCACTGCCGGTGTCTGCAGAGCGTTGTCAAGTAAAGTCGGAACAAGTGTAGTGTGCTCACATATGAACCCTCCTTGGCCGTAGCGTTCTTCCGCTTGCATCTTCTTATAGATAAGCCAGAATGCGTGCTAGAAGAACGTGAGGTTGGAAGTGTCCCTGGACTGGCCACACAACTTACGATATGGCCAGGGAAGTAGCCAAGGCTATGCTTATCCTAAGTGCAAAGCCGAGAGGGGACACAATGCGCTCACATTGTCAAGCAGATGTTGATGAGCAGGTCACAGCTGCATCCGGTGATGAACGCGACAGCTGCAGGAGGGAAGATGATGGTGACCTAGAGAACATGAGGGGCAGCCAACGCCGAAAACGAAATTGACCGACGAGAATAAGGATAATGTCTGAAGGCTTAACCATGGTGTGTGTTGGCGAGTAGTCGTTGACCCGCCAGCCGCTGTGAGTGCCGCACCTAAGGACCCCGACGACAGCCTTCCCTCCGGATGGTTTCGGGGGTCGTCTGTCTCCATCACGTCCTTCCACCAGCTCCCTATGGTACGCAATACTGACTATGCTCACATCTGTAGTGCTAACCATCCTCCAAGGCTATATCCAAGAAGGCGGGCAAAAAGGCTGCGACGCCCAAGACAGGGCCTGCCACGGTCGCCAAGGTACAAGCAGAACTCGTCTGCCGCTAGCACTCGCACCAACTCAGCATCCAATAGGCAGATTGGAAAGAAAGTTTCAAGAAGAAGCAGGTCGGCGTGTCCGATATGACTCTGCTTACGACCATTAGCAACGAGAGTATCAATGACAACCTCCAGAAACGCTGGACCAACGGCGAAATCTACACATACATCGGCAGCGTTCTGATCTCCGTAAACCCATTCAGGGGTGAGGTAGTGCGAACTGCGTCGTTCTTTTGCTTAATGATCCCCTTCCCCCTCTAGATCTTGGCATCTATACGGACGAGACGCTACAGAAATACAGAGGGAAGAACCGGCTCGAGGTTCCGCCCCATGTTTTTGGGATCGCCGAATCTGCCTATTACAACATGAATGCTTATCATGAGAACCAATGCGTTATCATCTCGGGCGAATCGGGGGCAGGAAAGACCGAGGCTGCGAAACGTATCATGCAATACATAGCTGCGGTGTCCGGTGGCCAAGATAACAGTATTCAGGAAATCAAAGACATGGTCTTAGCTACCAACCCTTTGTTGGAGAGTTTTGGCTGCGCCAAGACCCTTCGCAATAATAATTCAAGTCGGCATGTATGGCCTTTCTTTCGGGTCGTTGGCACTATCGATGCTCATTTCATTCAACAGGGCAAATATTTGGAAATCATGTTCAACAATCACGGCGAGCCCGTCGGTGCACAGATTACTAATTATCTGCTAGAGAAGGGGCGTGTTGTCGGTCAAGTAGCGAATGAACGAAACTTCCATATATTCTACCAATTCACCAAAGCTGCAACAGATGAACAACGAGGTACATGTCACCCAATATATTTGAAAATTACTCACTAGCATTGTAGAACATTTTGGGCTCCAGGGCCCCGAGTCTTATGCGTACACAAGCTTGAGCAACTGTCTTGAAGTGCAAGGCATAAACGATGCCGAAGATTATATAGACACGCTCGTCGGTAGTCCTGGTATCTCATTATCCGACGCGATGCTAACATCATGGTGTTTCCATAGAATGCCATGCAAATCATTGGACTAGGCAAGCAGGAGCAAAGCGAGATATTCCGAATGCTCGCCATCGTCCTTTGGCTCGGAAATGTTCAGTTTCAGGAGATGGATGACGGTAACTCCGTCATAGCTGATCAAGGCGTGACAGACTTCATCGCCTACCTTATGGAGGCGGACTCTACCATGATTCAAAAGGTTCTCACTACCAAGGTCGTCGAGACGCAACGGGGTGGACGCCGGGGATCGATTTATGACGTTCCCCTAAATCCAGCACAGGCCATGGCAGTCCGAGATGCTCTTGCAAAGGCAATTTATAACAACTTATTTGAGTGGATAGTATCAAGAATCAATACTTCCATGAAACCGAGAGGTGCCGCCGCACAGATCATCGGCATATTGGTCTGTCGTCTTCGACTCTGATTAATAGCTTTTCTGATAACTCTACAGGACATCTTCGGCTTTGAGATATTCGAGGTACGCTGATCATTACGGTAGCCGTCCCAAATGACGCGTGGGACTTCACCAAAGGACAACTCATTCGAGCAACTGTGCATTAACTACGTGAACGAGAAGCTCCAGCAGATCTTCATCGAGTTGACGCTCAAGACCGAGCAAGAGGAATACGTCAGGGAGCAAATCAAATGGACTCCTATCGACTACTTCAATAACAAAGTTGTTTGTGATCTCATTGAGGAACGCAAACCCCCAGGGATTTTTGCTGCACTCAACGACGCTTGTGCCACTGCGCACGCTGATCCCGCTGCGGCTGACAATAGCTTCGTACAACGTACGGCTATGTTATCTTCTAATCCCCACTTTGAGGCCCGTGGAGCGCAGTTTCTTGTGAGGCATTACGCTGGGGACGTGACGTACAATATCTCGGGCATGACGGACAAGAACAAGGATGCCTTAGTCAAAGATCTCTTCGACCTCATAGGTAGCAGTGGTAATTACTTCCTCCAGACTCTATTTCCGGACAGGCCGGACCCAAACAGCAAGAAACGACCGCCAACGGCTGGGGACAGGATAAAGGTAGTCATCTTACTCTGTTAAGTGGTAGTGTGTCAAAGTCGCTAATGTTCCCAGGCTTCAGCCGGTACGCTTGTTGATAATCTGATGAAAGCCCAACCATCGTACATCCGGACGATTAAGCCGAATCAGAATCGCAGTGCGACTGAATACGATACCAAAGCAATTCTTCATCAGATCAAATACCTCGGACTTCAAGAGAATATACGTGTTCGTCGCGCAGGTTTCGCTTATCGGAATACTTTCGAAAAGATGGTTGAGCGGTTCTACCTTTTATCTCCGTCAACATCCTATGCGGGTGAATACACATGGCAGGGCGATGTGAAGTCTGGGTGCAAGCAGATTCTTCAAGACACAGGAATTGCCAAGGACGAATGGCAGATAGGAGTCTCAAAAGCGTTTATCAAGAACCCCGAGACAGTGCGTTCTTACTCCATCCTTCTTAGGATGGCTGCGGATACCTTTTAGCTCTTCGCACTGGAAACTATGCGTGATCGTTACTGGCATAACATGGCCGCTCGCATCCAACGGGCTTGGCGGAATTACTGGCGATACAAGAACGAATGTGCCAGGCGTATCCAACGTTTCTGGAGGAACAACAAAGAAAGCATTGAGTACGCCAAAGTGAGAGAATACGGGCACCAAATCCTGGCAGGAAGGAAGGAGCGCAGACGCTTTAGTCTACTTAGCTATCGGCGGTTCATGGGCGATTATCTCGACATCCATGGCAAAAATGCGCTTGGGATGGAATTGCGAAATGCGTGTGGAGTCGGAGGTCAGTTGTTTGATTCATTGTTGTACTGGCCACTCAATAATCCCATATAGCCGATCAAGTGACGTTCAGCTCAAAGGCACAGCTATTGGTCTCGAAGTATGGGCGGTCTAGTAAACCAAGCCCGCGTTTCTTGATTGTGGTATGTTGCTCATTTTGAGAACATCTGACCAACACTTTCGGTTCACCTAGACAAGTAAAGCTGTACACATTGCGATGACGACGCAGAACAACGGACAGATACAAATCTCACTTGAACGCAAGATACCTCTTATTACGATCAAGAGTATTTCAATATCAAACTTACGAGATGATTGGTTGGTGAGTGTATTCCTTCGCCTATCTTGTTCTTTCACATTTCTGTTTTCGCCAGGTCTTTAACTGCAATGCATCGGAAGAAGGGGATCCCGTCCTTCACTGCTACTTCAAGACTGAGCTTATCGCCAACCTTCTTCAGCTAACGCAAGCCTCTATTAATGTTGCCGTCGGGCCGACGTGAGCATGGATTTATCGTCTGTCTATTGTGTATTCACAAAGGCCAGAATCGAATACGCTAAGAAGAAGGACAAGAAAAAACAGATACAGTTTATCAAGGACGAGACGATTTCTAGAGATGATGTTTATAAGAGTCATGCTGTTCATGTTCCATCTGGCGAGCCTCCCACTAGCAAGTCACGTCCCCGCGCCAAGAGAAAACAAGGCATTATTAGGCCAATCACGCATGGGAAACTACTCCGTGCTGGTGGCCCGTCCAATGTGAGTCGTAGAAAGACAAAGGTTATCCAAAGTAACGTATAGTTGCAGAAGCCCAGGAACGCATCCAAGCCTCAGCAAACTGCTCTGCCTCTGCCCGCATCTCACAATGTAAGGTCCACCGCCACTCTTCCGCCACCACCGCGGCCTGCAAAGACTCCTGTACCACCTCAGCCACTCGAAGAACCAGGTGCCGAATTGTACCGGGCCAAATTTGCCTTCCAAGGTCAGGAAGGAGAGATGACATTGCAGAAGGATGACGTTGTAGGACTTATAGAGAAAGATGACAACGGTTGGTGGTTGGTCAAGAAGAACGGGGAGGAAGGATGGGCTCCCAGTAATTATCTTGAACCAGTGCCGAAGAAGCCGCGAGCACCACCCGCTGCGCCGCAGCCGCCAGCTCGCAGACCTCCTCCATCGGCTCCTATCAGTTCTTCTACGCCAGCTGCTCACAAAACCGCGGTGACGCCCAAGCCCGTAGCAGTTGACGCAAATGCTAAACCAGTTGCGGTCTTCCCCGGCCTCACGCCTTCGAACGGCTCTGCGACCTCTTGGAAGAAGCCGACAGTCTCAGCGGAGGTTACACCGGGGAATTCCCGACCTCCAAGTTCTCTCGGGGGAAAACCACCACCGCCGGTTGCTACGAAGCCGAAAGTGGCTCCCCCTCCAGTTGCTGTGAAACCAGGTCCTGTCAAGCTTCCGGGTAAGCCTCCCATGCCCACAGCCGCCCGGCCTCCTGTTGGCAACACAGCTATCCAGAGGGCAAGTATCACAAAGCCGCCGCCGCCCTCTGGTCAAATGGACTTGGCTGCAGCGGTGGGTACCCTTGAGTCACCTTTGAAAATGTCGCCGATTAATGGGCTCGCAGCTTGCTAAGCGGGCACAGCGGATGGGCGAAAGTTGATGTATGACAGATAAGTAGTTCGATGTAAACTGTCTGATATGGATTTCCAGATTCCGAGCAATTTTTGATTTTAAAAGAGGTCGCTCGTGGTATCGGCATTAGTCTAAGATATCCCAATCACAGAGGGTATACAGTGTTAACTTGAATGGTCTATAGTGATGCTAGTGAGGATGCGTGACATCGCGAGCAATGGAATATATCATAAAGGGTGCGTAATGGTGATGGGGGGCGGTGCTGAAAGCTCTGAAGGTCTTCGAGAGTCTGAAGCCAGCTCCCCGCCACTTCCCATCGAGGACGTGCTACCGCTGTCTGGCACGGCGACGAGTGCAGGAGACAGATGACTGTGTATCGTCTCGTCCTCTGCACCCTGCTTGTCCATATGACCATTTCCGACAGAGGTACGCTCCCCGGAATCCCGCCAAGAACGCAACTCGTCGGCATTCAACACTTTGGTGGCTAGACTCGTTCGAAAGTCTTCTGGTCGGGTTTCGAGGGCCCGCCGACCAGATTCTATGAGGCCATCCATCAGATCCCTAACCCTTAGGAACGATGCGTCTGTCCCCGCCTCGACATCACTGTCGTCGTCGTCGTCGTCGTCTTCGTCTTCGTCG
>JBBPJW010000831.1:0-20189 GCA_038088935.1 Pulveroboletus aff. viridisquamosus
ATAAGGCAGGGGGTGCAAGCTGGGGAAACCCAGTCTTGCTCTCTTGACCTCTCAGCTAGATCCACAGTAGTGATCTAAGGCTTGATCCTAGCGGATCCCCCTTCAGCTCTCATTCACTGTCTGGCCCTTAGGTTTATACAAGAGACCCTTGGCTCCAACTAAACCATTGTCTAGTTGTAGCCACTAGCACAAAAGCTACAGAAGAAGAGTCTTAGGAAGGAGTGTCCACCAAGGTGTATGAGTATCAAGGACATAACGGGAAGAGCCCATTTCAGAAGTCCTTTTAGCTTATCAGGATTAGATGTGATAGAGTTTTAAGCATCAAGATACTGTTTCAACAGTATATTTAAACATAGTCCACTTCACTTTAACAATTCTAGCTACTTTGTATTGGTTTGTATACTGTAGTTATAATAGGGCATCTGGGTATTTCAAGTCCTTTAGACTTGAGCACTTGTAATATATGCCTTTTTTGGCTATTTAGAGTGATTTTCTTAGTCTTCAATACTTCTGAGTTTTTCTTTTTACTTGCCTAGCCCAGTTTAGGGGTTAGAAGCATATTTCTCACTTGTTGCTTTCTTATTGCTCTTGTTAGCTGCCAAGATCATAACAATCAGTTGCTATAATATGAGACCCTTGATAGATGGTTACTATGGCACTACTGTCATGGAAATACATTATTTTAAAGCTATATAAATAGTACTATAGCACTATGTTTTATATTATTTATTAAAT
Organism: Pulveroboletus aff. viridisquamosus; assembly: GCA_038088935.1. Lineage (NCBI taxonomy): Eukaryota > Fungi > Basidiomycota > Agaricomycetes > Boletales > Boletaceae > Pulveroboletus > Pulveroboletus aff. viridisquamosus. The sequence goes on from JBBPJW010000831.1 coordinate 736, forward strand.
ACTCCACCTTTGCTGCTTAAAAGGAAAACATTCTTTTTTGGCCTTTTATGGTCACTTTACTTATCATATCCATATCATATTTCAACAACTAATTGTTTCTCAAGACTTTCTGCTACCTCTACTTGCTCTATCACCATACAAATCAGAACTGGCAAGGCTGCCAATGCTATTTGAGGCCACCAAGAACATTAATACCATTATTTCCCATTTATTTTCCTTAGATACTATTCAAAGGGTCCTTAAGAAAAACTTATTCAAGACTGATAAAAAAGAAAAAGTCATTACTTAGTGCAAGACATAAAAAAAAGTGGTTAGCCTTTGCTTTAAAGTATAAGAAGTGAACTATAGAGAACTGGAAGATAATAACCTGGTCAGATAATACCAAAATCAATAGAATTGGATCTGATGGAAGGCAATAGATATAAAAGGAGATAAAGCAGGGATTAATTAAGAAAGAGGTGCAATAAATAATCAAGCATGGTGGAGGAAATCTTATGGAATGAGAATATTGTTATAACTTCTTCTTTTACTTAGCATTTTCTTTGTTCTCTTCTTTTTATACTAGCTTACTTTAGCATATGTAATACTTTAAATATATTGCATGGCCAAAGCTATGCAATATCTAGGTAATAATATAGTGGCTAGGCCAATCTCAAGTCTTTTTAGATTTGAGCACTTGTACCACTAGCCTTCTTTTGCTCCTCCTGGTCTGCTTCCTTAGTCTTTAAGCCCATCTCTGGGTCATACTCCCTTATTCTTGCCCTAGCCCCTATTTGGCTAGTGTTTTCCTACATTTCACCATCCAGTTGCTTTTATTTGCTCTCATTGTAAGCTAAAGTCATAACAGATATATAGGCTAAATGGTATGGGATAACTTGCTAAGGTTAAGAAAAGAATAAATGCTAACCAGTATGTAGTTGTTACAGTTCCAACCTAACACAATGGTCTCACGTGACCGTGAGAACTGTAGAGCATGTGATGTGACTGGTCATGTGCCAGAAGCACGTGATCATGCAAATGAGTAGCCTTACAAGGCAAACTCTAGGCTAAGACTAAGTCCTAATTCAGAGTATTTCCTGGCATTAGGTATCGGTCACATGATGTGGCAGATCTCAGATGAGATCTAGGTCCCTCTGATGATATCTGATCTGTGGCAGAGATCCAGATGGGATCTCCTAGGCCTTATGGTGGCCATGCCCATTTTATTGATCTATACCAGTGCCCTTCCATTCCACCCACATCCTCATGGTGTGGCTTCTCTTCCATTCTCTTCCCTTGATCCATGAGGCCACTGCCTCACTTCTCATTGCTGCCCCATGTTCTCCCTTCATATATCTATTTAGAGATAGGAGCTACTTTAGCTATTGGTGCCCATAGATAGCACACTTTAGGGTGGACCTCCTATACATGGTCTGCGCACAGACCTTGACAATATATAAGGCAGGGGGTGCAAGCTAGGGAAACCCAGTCTTGCTCTCTTGACCTCTAGGCTAGATCCACAGTAGTGATTTTAGGTCTTGATCCAAGAAGGATCCCACCTCTGCTCTCATTTACTGTCTTGCTTTGGGTTTACACAAGGGCCCAGGTCTCATTTATTCTCTCTTGCCTAGTTCTGGGCCACTAGCATCAAAAGCCCAAGCAGTTATCAAGGACAGATTAGGAGCATTCACCAGGGTTGACTCAAGTATCAAGGCAGGACAGATAGTCACCCATTTCAGTGGCCATGCCCATCTTATTGATTGGTATCTGTGCTCTTCCATTTCTCCCACATTCTCATGGTGTGGATTCTCTTCCATTTCCTTCCCTAGATCCATGAGGCCACTGCCTCACTCCTCATTGCCACTCCATGCTCACATATCTATTTAGAGAACTAGAGCTACTTTAGCTATTGGTGACCACAGATAGCATACTTTAGGGTAGATCTCCTGTACATAGTCTGTGCACACTGCCAGGCAATATATAAGGCAGGGGGTGCAAGCTAGGGAAACCCAGTCTTGCTCTCTTGACCTCTAGGCTAGATCTATAGCATTGATCTAAGGTCTTGATCCAAGAAGGATCCCACCTTCACTCTCATTCACTGTCTGGCTTCTTGGTTTATACAAGAGCCCTAGATTCATTCCTTCTCTACATTGCCTAGTTTGGGGTCACTAGATCAAAAGCCTTAGCAGTTATCAAGGATAGAATAGGAGCATCCACCAAGGAAGAATCCAAGTATCAAGGCAGGATGGGTAGTCACCCATTTCAGGATCTCCTTGGCCTTATGATGGCCAGGCCCCTTTCATAGATTGATATCAGTGTGCCTTCCATTCTTCCACATCCTCATGGTGTGGCTTCTCTTCCATTATATCCTTAGATCCATGAGGCCACTGCCTCACCCCTCATTCCCAATCCATGCTTTCCCCTCTCCTATTTAATAGAGCCAGTAGTACTATTGGTGTCCATAGATAGCATAGCTTAGGGTAGGCTTCCTGTACTTGGTCTGTGCACAGACCCAGGCAATATATAAGGCAGGGGGTGCAAGCTGGAGAAACCCAGTCTTGCTCTCTTGACCTCTAGGCTGGTTATATAGGCTGATCATTTAGTACTGCTGGCTAAGATTTATACAAGAGCCCTTGATTCATCCTCTCTCTACATTGCCTAGTTAGGGCCACTAGTCTTAAAAGCCCAACTTAGAATTTAGCAAGGAGCAACTATCAGAGAAAGTCTCCACAGACAGGGTAGTAGTTACTGCTTCAAATTGCACATTCCAAAGTACATTATCACTGGTTTATAGGCTCCCAAAGGTGTAGTAAAGGCTTCTTTCCATTTATTACCTTCCTTGATGCAAATATTGTTTTACCCCCATTGCAAATCAAGGGTTGTGAACAGTATGGCTTCTTGTAACCAATCAATGAGTGTGGAAATTAGTGGCAATGGATAATTATTTTTGATGGTTGACTCATTGAAATAATGATAGTCAATTACCACTCTTTTACCACCATTCTTTTTCCCAATGAAAAACACTGGTGATATTTGTGGTGACTTTAAGGGATGAATATACCTTTTTGCCATTTCCTTTGTGATAAAATCCCTAACTTCTGCCAATTCAGCATCTGCTAAAGGAATAATACAATCTTTTTTTGTGACAAAATCTTCTTTTAAGTCCACTGCATGATTTTGTGGTTTTCTTATTGGCATGCATTCTGATTGTTTTTGGAAGAAAATGGTTAAAAACTCCCAAACCTTGGAAGGTAATTCCTTTTTCAACTCTTCATCTTCTACAATGTTAATATTGTAAGTGTGACAATGCTGAGAACAAAGAGGAAATTCAATTGTTTTTTAAATCCAATCAATGTTTGGATTATGTTGTTTGAACCAATTGTAACCTATAAGAAGGTCCAGTGATCCTAAATGAGATACCATGGTATTGATACATTCTTAATGCCATTTTCCTTGTTTATCTTTAATGGCAATGTATAGAACTACATAGTTAGTAATTCACTGTTAGTAACTGATCCATTGGTTTTTTGTACAGTTCATGTTGCCATATGTATTTTTTATCTATGAAGGTTAGTAATGCTCCAGAGTCTAGAATTGCATTTGTTAACCCACATGTTTTTGCATGTAAACCTTCTTTTCCTCTTACTTTCCCAATTAGTTTTACTTCTACCTTCAATTTATCTCTTTTCATCTGATTAAATATTGTATCTAGGCTTTTTCTTTCTTAACTGTGATCTGAGTAAAGATGTCCATTAGCACCTTCAATGGAAGGAATTAAGCATCCATCAGCTGGGGCCATGCTCTGAGGAGATGCATTCCCAGCATGAAAACAGATCACATTTGCCTAAAGGCTATTGGGTACAAATTTTGTAAAAGGTGAAGTATTTGAAAGTACACTATCTAGACTTGTGCACTTCCTTGTCCTTTTCCCTGTTTTGCCTCATTTTCAAAAATGTCCTTGAAGTAAGCTCTAGCTTTCTCCATAGATCCTCAAGAGGTGGCAGGGATTTCTTGGAACCTAGTGATGTCTGCCATATTGTAAACTGGTCTAATTGCTTCTGGTTTAGCCAAACACCAACTGTTCTCATCAGGAGTGGAGAATTCCCCAAAGTGGATTGGTTGAACTTGATATTGCCACTGTTGAGTCAGCTATGGCTGCTGAAGAGGAAATCAGGAAGGGGTTATTGTTCTAGCAGGGTTTTGAGTGGCCCTGCAGTCTCTTGCCATGTGGCCTGGACAACCACAATTGTAACAGGTGATAGGTGGATGTGATGGTTGAGCATCTTGTCTGTCCACCTCCATTGGTGCACCCCTTCCAGGTTGCAAACCTGTGGTAGTAAAATGAGGAGGAGGAGGAGGACAAGGGGGATATGGAGGTTGATAACATGGCTGGAATGGAGATTGAGGTCCCTGTCCAGTCATTCTATATGAAGGCTGCTCTATAGTCAATTTTTTGTAGATATGGCCTATATGTCTGAAACAATCCAGCATGTTTAAATACTGGCCATCATCTTCTCCCTGCAGCATGACCTGTAAATAGATCCTGTAATTGATGGCTTGCTTTAACAGCTCCACTGCATGGTAATCATCCATATCCACTTCTTTTTATAGTAAGTCAAACCTATTGAGAAACTCATTCACCTTTCTTTTTTGTTGTCTGAGGGCTTGGAGTTCTCTTAAACTTTGATGAGTTAGTTCCTCAATTTGAAAATGACCTTTGATTTTATGCTGGAGATCCAACCACATGGGCCACATGGTCTCTTCTAACACCTGTCCAGTATCTTGCCCATTTTCTCAAATATGCTCATCTTCTAGTTCATTGTATTCTGTGAGTGTTAGAGTAGTGAAGTCATCTGCAGCTCCCTTCATCCTAGAAAGGACTGCAATGGTCCAGAGCTGGTTAGATTTCCATTCTTGCTCCCAGACCCAAGCCCTGAGTGAAATCCACCATTTTTTCCACTTTTTCCTATCTCCTTCCCATATTCCCAGATCTGCTACTCTTCAAGTAATATTGTTTCTTGCATTGAGTGACAATGCTGCCATCTGCTCTTCTAATGCAGCCAGATTACCATCACCAGCCATATTTTGACCTTGGATTTGCTTTTCTTAATGCAGCTGCTGGATAAAGAGTTCTAAGTCTGAGCAAGATAAACTTCCTGTTTCTTCCTAGTTTCTCTGTCCTGTCACTCTCAATGATGTTAAGTCTCTTTTTTAGCAAGTGAGCCACCAAGATGTTGCAATATATGGCTATCTCAAATTTCCTTTTTATAAGCTTTTTTTTAACTTCATTTTCCTAGTAGCAACAATATCTTCTGGTTGTTCTTTTGATAATATTTTGTACTTGGTTCTCAGTTTTTACTGCTAGATAATTCTCCTTGTTTATTTGGTCCTTGAGTCTAGCCCTAAAGTGGCTAAATTTCATCAACAATCTTTCCACTTGCTGCAAGAGCAACTTCTTCTGTTAAAAAAGAAAAATGGCAAAAATGGTTTGGAAAAAGGATGTATAGTAGTCTTGAGCAAGTGTTATGCACTGCAATATTGCAGTGCCACAGGCTCACAAGAAAGGGAAAAGGATCAAGTAAGAGTTATGAGTTAATACCTATAGAATACAAGTGCTCAAGACTAGAGACTTGAGATGCTAAGGTTACAGTATTTATACTACAGTGCACTGTGCATGGACCAAGTCCCTGATGGGAACTGTTATAATCATTTTTACTTTTTACATCATATGACTGTGGAATACTTTTACCTTTCACCTTTTCACATCTTCACCTTTTCACCTTTTCACATTTCTTCACAGTTCTAGAACCTTCCAGACCATGACACAATTACCTGGCAGTTTCCATGAGAAACTGCTAAGATACTCACTCCTTTATTGCCATTGGTCTGCTTACTGTAGTTATAGTTAGGGCCAGGCTAGTTACATGGTCCATGCACACTTTTGTATCATATATAAAGGGCTGGTGCAAGCTGGAACTCCCCAGTCTTGTGCACTTGAGCTCTAGGGCTTTATACAAGGCACTTGACTTTTTACTTTATCTCCTTTTGCCTAGTTCTCTGTGGTCTAGTTAAAACCACAGCTCTTAGGAAAGGCATTCACTGGACAGCATGAGACACAAGGATAGAATAGCTGCTTGCCATTTCAGGAACATTCCCATGCATGAAGCACAGGAATCAAAAAGAAGAGAAATGACTTGAAAACCATCAAGGATCTAGCTTTTGTAATGGAAAAGAACAAGCAGAAATGAAAAGAAACATAGGGTTTTTAGACATGAGGCTAACCCTATGCCCTGGATCATGTGACCCATCACATGCTCTGATAAGATAAAAGATTAGATAACCACATGGCAAAGATAAGATAAGGTCATGTGATCAAGAAAAGAAAAATGCATCATAACAGTTAGTATAATATAAGACTATGGAAGTTATCTGTAGTGCAAGTCTATAAGAATAAAGATATGTGAGTATATAAGTATGTGTTATGCATAGTATTGACTTACCTCCAGTTAGTGCAATATAAGACTAGAGGCAACTGAGTCAGGCATGTACTATATTGGTACATGCTATTGTTTTGCACTAGTAATGAATTTAATGTATGTACTGGCAAGTGGGATGATTCCCAACATGCTAGGCCACATTCCCAAATCTTTACTATATGCTCCTCTGATATACACTTTCCCTGATCCACAAGTGATTCCAGGAAGTCCCTTCTTCTTCTATTGTTCTATACTCAAAGAGTATCTTCCACATATGATTAAATACTGGTGTGTGGACAGGGATAATAACAATGACAAGTGGGCTTTTGAGACTAGAGCCCCTAACTAGGCAAAGGAGAGGATTGAGCCTTGATCCATATAGGATACAAGCCACTCTAAAAAAAGACTGGGCTTGTGGCACTAGTAACAGAAGGAGGTAAAGAAAGGAAGGAGAGAAGGAGAAGAAGAAAAGGAGGAGAAAGAGAAGAAGTGGCTAAGACTGGGTTGCCCCAAGTCTCTCCCTACCCCTTATATATTATAAGGCAATGTGCACAGACCATGTACAGAAAAGGTAACTACCACTACTTGACCAATGGCAGTAAGTACACACTAACCTATAGATAAGTAAGCATGGGGTGGAGGGTAGGAGTGAGGCAGTGGCCTCATGGATCATGACTAATAGAAGAGGAAACCACAACCATGAGAATGTGGGAGAATGGAAGGGAAGCATACTTGTAATAGTGGATATAAATGTGGCCAGGCCATCATAAGGCTGAGGAGATCACCATCTAGATCTCTGCCACAGATCAATCCTAATCTAGATCCATTAGATCAGATATCATCATAATCAATCTAGATCTCATCTGAAATCTGCCATATTATGTGATCAATACTTATATGCAGGGAATTCTCTGAATAGAAACAAACCCAAACCTAGGGTTATTCTTGTTTTGGCATAGAAGTCTTATGATCATATGTTGAGACTGTCAGTATATACTAGGAGCATAACATCTATACCTTGGGCACAGCAATTTCACTGTTGTAATTTTGACCAGCATGCATTAGCATTCCATTTATGGTAATAGTTACATAAGCTTAGAGCGTACACTCGGTATGTTCCTCAATAGCTTGACATCTACTAAGGGTAAGTCCTATCTTTATAGGCATTTCTACTGTACTAAACTACCATAGTTCTTATAGGTAGTTATTCTAATATCAGTAGCTTGACATCTAGTTCACTAAACCTCTGCACAACGTACCCTTTCAACATTTACCACTTTGTATCATTGTCTCTCCTACTCACTGGGGTCACAGCTCACCATGTGCCCAGGTGTTTCCTTCATCCGGGAACCAAAAAGCGCTGCGCGTTTTCACCCGCACATCCAACTACGATGCACCCCACGACAACCACTTATTACTGTGCAACCTCTTCCCTGTGTCCTAAAGAGACAGCCAGAGATATAATTTTGTCTTTGAACAGACATTACCTGTTGGACTTACTCGGAGCTGATGATAATGATGGGATGTGTTGAGCTTGGCGCACTTGTTGACTGTTGATTGTCTACCTGGCCAGCAGGAACCGTCGACGAGACTTGTGCGTTGAGCATATCACTGTTGGCAGCAGCATCTCTGGAAAACACCACCGTAAGTTGGGAACACTCGGAACGGAACGGGACGAAGGCGCGGTGATTCCGAGAGAAAAAGGTCATCTACAGGGGACGTTCGCCTCTCTCTCTATAGTGTAGCAGCTAGGGGTGATGTATGTGTAGTATGACGCAGGTCCTAGCATCTATGACATGTAGAGTCTATGACGTCAGCGATCCCCGACGTGCCGAGGTGTGCAGTCCACGAGGAGCGGTGTGCGTGTGTTGCAATCCACTAGCTCGCTTTGACCTCTACCACGGCGTCCGACGAGCATGAACTTCAAGTATGGTGAAATGTCCACCGTTCCACGGCGCTGACCGGGTTATCTAGGCTGAAACAGGTAGTCGGATATTCATCGCCAGTAGTGCGCTCCAATGGCGACTATGTCGCATTAGTACTAGCTTGGTTCCCTGTCGTCCAGTTCCAGGACGTATAAAGGTTTCATACGAGTCTTCTCGTGTTCCCTGCATCTATCGCTTCGTTACGTGATTGCGATGGCGACGCAACATCCGACAGAGAAAATAGAGGTCGGCGAAATGGTGGGCATCGACGGGACCCCCCATGGCGACCTCACGTTCCTGGCCCAAGCCGCTGTGGCCGAACATGCCATGACCCCGCTTGAGGCCATGCGTACATACTGGCGCGCCTTCAGCTGGTGTCTCTTCATGTGCGTTGGTGCGCTCTTGTGGGGATACGATGTGCAGGTGCGTCGATCGGATCGCTGGCCTGGGTTGGAGGGTTCCATGACCAATGTCAACACGACCAGATCGGCGGAGGGTTGCTGAGCGTCCCCCAATTCCGCACTGACTTTGGATACATCTCGGACGGTCAGCCTATCCTTCCTGCGAGCTGGCAGAGCGCGTTTAACAGTGTCAGCTCGATCGGGGGCATGTTCGGCAGTTATTCCTTGGGTTGGATCTCTGACAAGTTGGGGTACGTTTCTCCCGAGGGCTGTCGTGCCAATTTTTCTCCATGATTTTATTCTACCGGTGTGTTTGCTCGAATATGCCTTTTTGGATAGACGACGCGGGGCCATCGTTGTCGCCTGCGCGATTTCTATCGTTGGTGTCCTGATCCAATTCTTGACTCCGAAGCACGTCAACGGAATGCTCCTCGTCGGGAAGCTGATCAACGGGGTTGCTCTCGGTTCGTCTACCGGGCCCGACCAAGCCTCTGTCCTCCACACGACCCAACGTGACTACTTCTAGGGATGTATGTTTCGTCTGCCAGTGGTTACTGTGCAGAAGTGTCTCCGCTTGCTCTACGTGGTATCACGACGGCTGGTGTAAATCTCTGGATCATCCGTGAGTCCAGTTCCGTGTATCCCCCATTGCACTGTACCACCCGTCCACGTTCCCACAGTCGGCGTACTGTGAGCGCTCTTATGTCTTCTTGTGTTCCTTCTGAATTGAGAGACCTCTTTCTCAACAGGATGTCCAATGGCGTCATTTTGGGCACTGGAACCAGGAAAGATGTCTACGCGTACCGGCTCCCACTGTGAGTGGATGGATCGTCGACATATCCATGCACTCGCCGAGTCCGTTCTCTCAGTGCACTCCAGTGGATTTTCCCGGCCGTTCTCTTGATTGGCATTCCATTTGCGCCAGAGTCACCCTGGTGGCTGGTTCGCAAAGGTCGGCATGTGGACGCCGAGAGAATCCTCACTCACCTCGGAGGGCCGACTGTCAATGCAAAAATCCTGCGACAACAGATTCAAGAGACAATCGAACTCGAGGACGCGTATACTGCGACATCGACCTACCTAGACTGTTTCAGGGGTAAGACGTTCCTGCCATGCAATGAAAAATCCGATCCGTACGATTGCACAGGTGAAAATCTCAGGCGTACGACTGTTGCCATGATGGTGTTTGTACTCCAGCAGGCCGCAGGTGAGGAGTGACGAGAACGTGTGTACACTTGAATGGTAAAACATTATTTTTAGGTGTGGTTTTTATCCTGAGTTACAGCACATACTTTTTCGAGCTTGCCGGGTTCCCTACAAGCAACGCCTTCGACCTCAGTATAGGAGTTTCTGCTATCGGGGTAAGATTCCATACCATGTTCCGAGTGTCTTGTGCTCTACGAGACCTCTATGCAGATCGTCGGAAATCTGACGGCCTTCTGGGCCGTCAACCGTTTTGGCCGTCGCTTCCTCTTCATCTGGGGCATGGTCGCCAACACAGTTATCTTGTTCTTAATTGGCTTCATCTGGATAGGGAACGCGCACCAAAGTGCCAAGTGGGCGGTCTCTGCATTCGTATGTACCCTCCTAAATGATTCTCACCGTCGAGGGACTAACACCGGTATGCTCCCAGATGATGATCGACAACTTTGTGTACCAAATAAGCCTGTGAGTGACACCTCGAGAGATCTCTGACGTTCACTTTCCATGTTGAAAACAAACAGTGGTCCAGTGGGATTTGTCATCTCTGCTGAGATCTCGTCTGCCAAGCTCCGCTCAAAGACGATTGGTATCGGGATTTTGACCATCTCGTTCTGCATTATGATTGCCAACATCGTCATTCCGTATCTGTAAGTGACTCCCGTTCGCACTTCATATGGCAGCTACACTCCCATGTGGACGCTCCACCTGAATCCACTGATTGTGATCTCTTAGCGTGAACCCAGACGAAGCAAATCTCGGGGGCTATGTCGGCTTCGTCTTTGGGGGTCTAACGCTTGCGGGGACGATCTGGTCGTATTTCTTCATTCCAGAGGGCACAGGACGGACGGTCGACGAGTGTGTCCTGCTTTTTCTTCTTTGATCGTCCTAATCTCATAGCGGGTCATTGCAGACTCGATTTGTTGTTCGAAAAGCGGGTGCCTGCGAGGCATTTTGCGACCTATAGACTGTACGACGAGGACGCGGGCAAGACTTGAAGGGTTTGTAGGATTGTGTGGGTACATGACCGTGCCTGTGATCGACAAACACGTTTCTCGACTTTAGGTGATGATGGTGGAACGGTTGTGAAGTGGAATCGTGTCTGTATGTTGTGGGTATCAAAGAGGCCATCGGTCTGTAATACGAGTCCGTAAGGACTAAAATATATGAGCGAGGGACTGTTCGCAATTTACTGTAGTGGCTTACCTCCAGTCGAAGCATATCCAAAAATGGTAACCTTATGTACAGTCGACTCTCACATAATGCGTACCCACTAAAACCCACAATCCCTTATAACCCACTGGGAGTTCACCCGGGTTGTGCCTTTGGCACATGGAAGTGTAGAAAATGTTTAGAAATGTGTATAGTAAAATTTAGGGAAAAATGTTAGAAATATGTATTAAAAGTTCAAGAGAAATGAACAGGAAAGTATAGAAAATCTGGCAAAAAGCAAAGAAAGAGTATTCACAAGTTTGACAGTAAGGGTGGTTACTCAAAGTGTAACAAAAAGTGTTTAGAAGGTGTAAAAATGTTATGGTCTTAGCTGCAGATGAGAGTGATGAGATAAAGACAAGAACAGGAATACTGAAACTTGTTGGAATGTGTTAATTACCTATGCTCTACTGCTTATATAATCTAGTAGCTATGTCAGGCCATTAGTTACCATAGAATACTTAGTGACTACAAGTATCTTGCAGGTTAGTACTTACTAATCTTTAGTGACCCTTAAAATTGATTTAATGTTTTGTAACATTTGAATGTTTGTTTAATAGCTCACCAACAAAAACTGATAAGGCCAATGTATATGGAGCCCATGGGAAGAACATGCCAAGGGCAACACAACAAAAAATAATTATGTAATTTGGACATGTATGCATGAAGATACAGACAGTTTAATTTTGGAAGTTAGTGTGAAAATATGTGAAATTGACATATTTTGAAATGTTCTAACATAATCCATTGGTCCAGTGAAGTATATAATGACTTAAACGGTACAAACAAACAATAATATCACTTTATTTCCACTACTACCATTATAAAATCCCTTTTTACAGAGCAAATTACTTATATTACTTTTTATCTGGAATTTAGTTAATTTACTTACTGTTATGATCTTGGTAAATGTCAAGCAGCCAGAGACAAGAGCAGGGAAGGAACTGGAAAAACAACCCAAAGACAAGCAGGTATTATGACACACTTTCTTTTTCTAATTATGTGACCTTATCTTATCTTCAACATGTGGTTATCTAATTTCTTATCTTATCAGGGCATGTGACAGGTCACATGACTCAGGGCTAAGGGTTAGCCTCAGGCCTTTTGTTATGACATTTTTTTCATTTTTTGATCATATGACCTTACCTTATTTTTGTTACATGGTTATCTAATCTTTTATCTTATCAAGGACACATGATGAGTCCATGACTCAGGACATAGGGTTAGCCTCATGTCTTTGTCCTGGTTGGTTCCTTTTCATTTCCATTGCTTCTCTTCCATTTGAGAAGCTGGATCCTTGATAGTTCCCATGATTGCTTCTCTTCTTTTCAATCCCTGTGCCATATGTATGGGAATATTCCCATCAGGGACTTGGTCCGTGCACACTACTTGTAGCTATATAAACTGTAGCATAGCATCTCAGAGCCCTCAGCTTTAAGCACTTGTAATATACTTATGTTAACTCAAAGTCCCCTTTTTTTACTTCCTTGGGCATTTGGCACTGTAACCTTATGGTGCATAACACTTGCTCAATGCTACTATATATTCTTTTTCTGCATACAAATCCTTTTTTGTCTTTGCTTTACAGAAGAAGTTGCTTTTGCAGTGAGTTAAAAGAAAGTTGATGAAGTTTAGCCATTTTTAGGCACATCTAGAAGATAAAGTAGCCAAGGAGATGTATCTCACAGCTCAAACAGAAGAATCAGTATGAAAGCTTATCAAGAGGACCAGTAGGAAATGAAAGTGCTATTGGAAAAACAAAGTTAAAAGAAAGTTATTGAAAAGAAAGTTTAAGGTTGCTTGTCATTGCAACATATTAATCACTTACCTCTTAAAGAAATGAATTATGGTTATTGAGGAGAATAGGGAAAGAAGTATTGGATGAAACAGGAAGTTCACATCACAGAGAATTAGGACCCTTCAAGCTTCAAAGTTACTAAAGAAACCCACCCCTAGATCATTCTATGGCTGGTGAAGGTTAGAACCTGAATGGTCTTATTGAATGGATGGAAGAACTTTCTGTCAATTCAAAGAATGACATTACAAGGAAAGTCACTGATTCAGGGAGTTGGGATGGGAACAGGAAAAAGTGAAAACACTGGTGGATTTCCCTAAAAGTGTGGGTAAAGGAACAAGAATGGAAGAGCAACTGGCTTTGAGCAATTGTGGTGCTTTCAAGAATGAAGAGTCTAGCAGATAATTTCACAATGCTGACTCTTATGAAATATAATGACCTGAAGGACCAACAAATCTGGGTCAATGGACAGAACACAGGTAGAGTATTGGAAGAAGCAGCATGGCCTTTTTGGCTAGATCTCCAGGCCAAGATAAAATGATATTTCGGAATCAAGAAAATGGCTCATCAGAGTCTAAGGGAACTCCAAGCCCTGAAGCAGCAGGAAAGGAAGGTGAATGAATTCCTCAATAAATTTGATCTTTTGAGGAAAGAAGCAGAAATAGATAACAACCATGTGGTAGAGTTGTTGAAGCAGGCCATTGATTACTGCATCTATTCACAGGTAGCCTTACAAGGCAGTGATGATGGTCAATACCTGAATATGATCACCTGTTTCTGACAAGTGGGCCAGACCTTTGAAAAGATGATGGTAGAGAGGCCCTCATTTAGGGCATTAGATCAGCTTCCTCATTCTCCTTTTCAACCATGATACCAGCTGCCCTATCCCACTTGATTACCTCCTCTACCCAGATTCACATCAGTTAGAATGCAACCTGGTTGTGGTGCCCCAATGGAGGTCAATTGGCAGGATGTTAGACTGCCACAATCTTTCCTTACTTGCTATAATTGTGATAAAATCAGCCACATGGCATGAGACTGCAGGGTTCTCCAAAACCCTGCATGTACAATGACATCCCCCTGTTTTCCTCCTAGGCTGCAGCAACAACAAGTTCAGCCAATCTGGTTTGGAGAGTTCTCTCCACCAGATGCCAATGGATGGTGTTTGGCTGAACCAGAAGCTATCAGGTCTGTCTATAACATGGTGGATGCAGCCCATTTCCAAGAAATTCCCATGGCATCTTGGAGTTCAATGAAGGAAGTCTGAGCATATTTTAAAGATGTTTTTGAGACAGAGGCCAAGCAGAAAAAAGGCCAGGGGAGTGCACAAAACTAGGTAGTGTACCTCCCATTGTAAAATCTTCTTTTTCAAAGTTTGTACTAAATTGCTTATGAGCAAATATAATGTGTTTTCATGCTGGGAAGGCATCTTGAAAGAGCATGGCCCTAGCTAATGGGTGCTTGATTCCTTCTATCCAACATACTAATGGACACTTATACTTAGACTTTGCTAAAGAAAGACAAATCCTAGATTCAATATTCAAAAAGACAGAAAGAGATGAGTTAAAGATAGGAGTAAAAGTTATAGGAGAAGTAAGAAGAATAGAAGGTTTGAGAGCTCAAGCATGTGGACTCACTAATGCCATACTAGACTCAGAAGCATCACTTACCTTTATAGATCAAAATATATATGGTGACATGGGCTATATGAAAAACCAATGGATCAGTCTCAAACTGTATATAATGTAGATGGGACTCAAGGAACAATAGGATGCATTACTAACTATGCAGTGCTCTACATTGCTATCAAGGACAAGGATGGAACATGGCATCAAGAAGGGATTAACACCATGGTATCTCATCTGGGATCATTGGATTTGCTAATTAGATATGATTGGTTTAAACACCATAATTCAAATATAGATTGGGTACAAAAGACAATTGAATTCCCTCTGTGTTCTCAAAACTGTCATGTACACAATGTCAACATGGCAGAAGATGAGGATTTATAAAAGAAACTACCAAGAGAAGTATGGAAGTATTTAACAGTTTTTTTCCAGAAACAGTTGAAATGAATGCTGACTTGAAAACCATGGGACCATGTGGTAGACCTTAAGATTTTGTCCCAAAGAAAGGTCAAATTATTCCTTTAGCTGACATGGAATTAGCAGAAGTTTGCAAATTCATTGCAAAAAAAAAGAGCCAAGGGGTATATTAGACCTTCTAAGTCTTCCCAAACTTCACCAGTATTTTTTATTGGTAAGAAATGTGGTAGAAAAAGGAAGGTGATTGATTATAGATATTTGAATGAAGCCACTATCAAGAACAATTACCTGCTTCCTCTTATATCAACTCTTATTGACTGTCTACAAGGTATGGATTGTTTCACCACTCTAAACTTAAGGTGGGGATAAAACAACATCCACATAAAGGAAGGGAATGAATGGAATGGGGCTTTTACTACTCCTTTGGAAGCATATGAGCCATTGGTGATGTATTTTGGCATGTGCAACTCACCAGGAACTTTTCAAGTGATGGTCAATGACATTTTTGCAGATATGTGGGCAGAAGTGCTAATCTATATTAATGATATCATCATCTTTACAAAGGATAAGTCAGCCACTGAGCATTTCCAGGTTGTTTGCAAGGTTCTATGAAGCTTGAAAGACCATAACCTGTTTCTCAAACCATTCAAATGTTACTTTGCTTAAAAAGAAGTTGATTATCTGGGCATGGTTGTATCTAAAAAGGGGGTACAAATACAGTTAAACAAAACCAAAGCTATTACTGAATGGCCCATGCTGTGCACTGTCAAACAAGTACAATCCATTTTGAGCTTAGCCAACTATTATCAGCAATTTGTTCCCAACTTCACACTTATTGCTTGACCTCTTCATGCCCTTATATGCAAGAGCATTCCATTTTAAAGGACCTCAGAGTGTGCTTGTGCTTTTGACACACTTAAACATCTCCTGTTCTCTGATCCACTCCTGGTGTATCCCAACTCCTCTCATCCTCTTTGCATAGAAACTGATGCATCTTAGTTGGCTATGGGTGCCATTCTTTCATTTCAGCTTGCTAATGGATCCTGGCATCCTGCAGCCTATATGTCAAAGGCATTCCTTTCTGCAGAACTCAATTATCCTATTTATGACAAAGAGTTGTTAGCAGTCATTCAAGCCCTTAAAGCATGGCAGCATTATGTTGTTAGATGCTCCATTTTCAAGATATGGACAGATCATAAGAATCTTGAATATTGGTGCAAGCCACAAGATCTTTCCCCTTGCCAAGCTTATTGGCAAGCCTTCCTTTCTGGATTTAATTATGTTTTTGTCCACAAGCCAGGGTCCTCTAATGGTTGGGCTAATGCTTTGTCTTAGCATCTGGATTATACCCTTCTGGAGGACCTTAACAAGGATGTTACCATGTTATTCCCTTATCTCTTTACTCATTCTATTGACATTTCTTCTTCTTTCTTCTCTAAGATAGTTTCTTTCTCTATGGGGTTATTGCTTCCTCCCACCTGGTATTATGACAAGAATCATAAGGTTTTCAAGAATTCAAGGAACCAGGTGTTTGTTCCTTTAGCTTTACATTCCAAACTTCTCCATTTAGTTCATTCATCTTCACTGGGTGGACATTCAGGCCAAACATGCTCTTTTCAACTTCTTACACAATATTACTATTGATCATCTTTAAAAAATAACATTGCTACTTTCATTCAGCATTGTCCAACCTGTGCATTGGCCAAGGGATCCAAGGCAGTTTCTTCTATCATTCCACTTCCAGCTGCCCAGAAACTGTGGAAAGATTTATCAGTAGATTTGATAACCAGTTTACCTTTGATGCAAGGAAAGAATAGCATCTTGGTGGTAGTGGATAGATTTTTAAAAGAAGTTGTTTTTATTCCATATTCTTCTTCTTTATCTTCTCTAGGTTTAACCAAACTTTTCCACAATCATGTCTGGTCTAGACATGGCCTCTCCAATTCTCTGGTTTCCAACAGAGGACCACAATTCACTTCTAAGTTCACAAAACATCTTCATTCCACACTTCATATTTCCCTGAAAACATCCACTGCTTATCATCCCCAGACAGACAGGCAGACTGAATGCATAAATCAGAAGTTGGAAAAATATTTGTGAATCTTTTTAGCAAAGAAGCAAAATAAATGGGTAGATTGGGTCAAAATGGCAGAATTTCATTACAATAACTCTTTTTCCTCTGCAACCAAGACATTTCCCTTTGCCATCATAAAATGCTTCTTACCTTGCATGGGTTTTAAAGGCCCATTTCCATCATCTCCATTCATCAACCAACTCTCCAAGTTGTTCTCAGAAATTCATCAGTTCTTGGAGAATTCTTGGTCCATTATGGCTGCCTGCAATACCAAACCATTGTATGCTTCATACCAGGTTGGAGATATGGTAATGTTGTCTACAAAGAATCTTTCTTTGTCATATCCCACCAAAAAGTTAACATAGTAATGGATGGGACCATTTAAAGTTCTGGATGTTCTCTTAAATGCAGTAAAATTACAACTTCCCTTCAAAATGCATAGTACCCTACTGTCAACATCAGTCAGGTTAAAAAGGCATTCTCCCCTCTTTCAGACCAGAAAGTCATCACTTCTGACCCCATTGTTGTCATGGAAGATAACCATTCTGAATACAATGTAGAAGAAATTGTTGTGTTGAGATTACACAAGGGGAAATTGGAGTACTTGGTTTATTGAAAAGGCTACTTAGCTGCAGACCACACCTGGCAAACTGAGGACAATGTTGCTAATGCTCTGGAACTTCTGCAGGATTTTCACAAGCCTTATTTCTTAGTACCCTGTTGTTTTCTTTCCATTGCTTCACACAATTTTGCTCATGCATTTCATGCCTATCAAAATTATACCATGGAAGTCCCACTATGATTCTCTTGTCTGGAATCTGAGAGCTAAAAAGGGGGTAGTATTATATATATTTTTTTTCATTTTTCAATCATGTGACCTTATCTTATCTTTATCATGTGGTTATCTAATCTTTTATTTTATCAAGAACATGTGATAAGTCACATGACTCAGGACATAGGGTTAGCCTTATGTCTTTGTCCTAGTTAGTTCCTTTTCATTTCCATTGCTTTTTTTCTATTATGCATCTTGTATAACCACCACTTTTATATCATGTGATCATGGGAAATATACTCCATTTCAGGTAACCCTAGCTTGGAGTCTGACTATTTTATGAGTACCTTATGGTTAGTGGTCATATGACTCAAGATCTGGGATCTTCCCAGGATCTGCCCAGAGATCTCCCCTATCAAGATCTAGATGTCCATCCATGAATCTGATGGATCTCAGATCTACATATATGATCCCATCACATTTGTGGCAGAAATCTCCATTCTCATGTCCAACCCTAATCTTCCATTACAAGTCTTTCTTTCTTTTCCATTCTTTACCCTTGATCCATGAGATCACTGCCTTACTTCTTCATATTCATTCCATGCCTTTCCCTATTCTATTTAATAGTGTGCCCTTACTGCTATTGGTGTCCATAGATAGTAGTAGTCTAGTGTAGGCTTAGTGTACTGGTCCATGTGCCACCCTGGGCCATATATAAGGGGCAGGTATAGATAGTCAAGTCTCTCTAGACTTAATCACTTTGTATCTTGCTTTAAGCACTTCTTTGAATTTTAACCCTTTTAGGATTAGGCCCTTAGTTGCATGGGCACAAGTTTCTTCTGAGTTCTCCTTCATCAATCCCTCCTTGGTTGCTTCTCTCCAGAGCCTTCTTAAGGTTTTTCCCTTTTATGTTCCTTCTTTCACTCTTTGTCTAGGTATAGTCTCTGGAATCCAGAGTTGTAACATCTTTCATTTAAGAAGCTGGACCCTTGATAGTTCCCATGATTGCTTCTCTTCTTTTCAATCCCTGTGCCACATGTATGGGAATATTCCCATCAGGGACTTGGTCTGTGTGCACTACTTGTAGCTATATAAACTGTAGCATAGCATCTTAGAGCCCTTAGCTTTGAGCACTTGTAATATACTCATGTTAACTCAAAGTCCCCTTTTTTCACTTTCTTGGGCATTTGGCACTGTAACCTCACAGTGCATAATACCTTCAGACCATGTAGGGTTATGTTCATTTCCATTACTTTTTTCTATTTTCCATTCTTTTTTTCCATTCTTCAGAAGCAGGACTCTTGATGGTTTCTGTTGCAAACCCATGCAATGACCACTTTCACTCTCACGTGATCGTGGGAATCCCAACCCTTATCAGGCTAAACCCTAGCTTAGGACTAAGCATATACTATATGAGTTCCTATAAGGTTAGTGACCATGAGGCACATCTAAGATCTTCCCTGGATCTCCCCTGATCCCGATCTGATCTATCTCCGTGGATCTGATGGATCTGCCGATGGATCTCATCTGTGGCTAGAGATCCCCATCCTCACTGTGTCCTGACCCCTTCCCTTC
>JBBPJW010000832.1:0-20132 GCA_038088935.1 Pulveroboletus aff. viridisquamosus
AGACGTGGAGCAACCGAGGAGTGACTGCGAGTGATAACAATGAGGAGGACACGTATGAGACTCGAGCCCAGAATGACTAAGGGCCTGTTCCCTCTGAAGGGCCTGGTTTCCTGAGAAGAGCTTTTCTTGAAGCCTAAAGTTGCCTTGAACTACAAAGTGATAAAGTCTGAGGACTTTAGCACTCTGAGCTTGGCCTTTATATACTACTCTAAGGAGTGCACAGACCATGTACATCCATGTCTACCCTGAAGTCGTACAGTAAGCCGACCAGTAGCATAAGAGGCGTACTTGTGTAGGCCATAAGGGAAATGCATGGATTGGATATTAATAATGAAGGGGAATGGAAGAAAATAGGCAAGGACATGGCAAGGACGGGGATCTCAATCCACAGATGAGATCCATCTCTAGATCCGTCAGATCTGATAAGACAGATGAGATCTGAGATCGGAAAGATCCGGGGAAGATCCAGGGAAGATCCCTAGATGTGCCTCATGATCACTAACCTTAAGGAACTCGTATAGTATAACCAAGTCCTAAGCTAGGGTTTAGCCTGATAAGGGTTGGGATTCCCACGATCACGTGAGAGTGAAAGTGGTCATTGCATGAGTTTGCAACAAGTATGGCCACCTATGTTCACCACTTTGCTAAAGGTTGCATCACCTGTCAACAAAACAAAGTCAACACTTATTTCTCTGCCCTCATACTCTTTTCAATCTGGTCTACTGCCACTTGCCTCTTTCAAATGGACTCTTGTGACCTTGTTGTGGATCTAGACCAACAGCAAGAGGAAACCACCTTGGGGGGTACCCAATACTGGGGGAACAAAAGAATGGCAGCCTAGAGGAGGCACTAGGAAACAAGGTAAACAAGTGCTCTAGACTGGGAAACCAGTCTATGCCCTTGCCCCTTTATATATTGCTACAAGATGTGCATGGACCAGGCCATGAGGAATATATGAGGTAGTTGGTATACAGAGAACAATGCTAAATAAGGAAATAGGGCAAAGGAAAACTAAATAGGAATCAATGGCAAATAGGGAGTAATTAGTAAGAGAAAGCAAGGCAAAGGTAAGATATGATATTAGAGGACTAGATAATATGATACATTTTTCTTTTCTTGATCATGTGACCTTATTTTATCTTCACCACATGGTTATCTAATCTTTTATCTTATCAGTGCATGTAATGAATCACATAATCTAGGGTGTAGGATTAGCCTCATGCCTAAAGAAACCCTATGCTTCTTTTCATTTCCATTACTTCTCTTCCATTTTAGAAGCTAAGACCCTTGATGGTTCTCAGGTGACTTCTCTTCTTTTTGATCCCCATGCCTTATGCATGGGAATATTATCAGTAGGGTCTTGATTCATGCACAGTGCACCATTATATAAATACTGTAGCTATAGCATCTCAAGACTCCAGTCTTGAGCACTTGTTCATACTTGTGTTAATTCAGAACTCCCCTTATTCATAACCCTTTTCTTGTGAGCTTGTGGCACTGTGATATTATGGTACATAACACTAGGTTATGACATTAGAGAAAGTCTAGGTTACAATAAGGTAAAAGGCTATGCTATATGAGGTACAAAGGCTAGACTAGGCTAGATCCAACCTTATGGCATGATAAGATATAAGATGAGATAAGATAAGATAAGATCAAAGAAAGCGGTCAAAGATAGTAAATAGTAAAGAGAACTTAGCTTAGAGTAAGAATGAAAAATAGCCCTTAGCTAAGTAGTGCCAGTGTATAACAGACCTAATCACAGACCTTTTTCTCTCTGATGGCTTTGATTTTCTCCTGGTCATGGTCAACTATAGGTTTATAAAGGAGGCTATTCTCTGCTTCATCTTGAAAACTGCCATTACTAAGGGTATTGCCACCCTCTTTTTCCACAAAGTATATCTATTGTTATGACTCTGGATTCCAGAGGCTAAGTCAAGATGCTAAAAGAGAAGAAGGAACATAAAGAGAGACTTCTAAGAAGGCTCTGGAGAGGAGCAACTGAAGAGAGAATGAGGAGAACTATGAAGAGACTTGGAGCTCATGTAACTATGGGCTTAAGCTCTGAAAAAGGCTAAGATTCAAAGAAGTGCAAACTGCAAGGTACAAAGTGATTAAGTCTGAAGAGACTTGACCACCCATACCTGCCCCTTATATATTGCCAGGGTCAATGCACAGACCATTCACAGTAAGCCTACCCTAGGGTACTACTATCTATGAACACCAACAGCAGTAAGAGTGCACCATTAATAGAAAATGGAAAAGCATGGAGTGAATATGGAGGAGTAAGGCAGTGGCCTCATGAATCAAGGGAAAGGAATAAAAGAGAAGAGAAGACTCATAATGGAAGATCAGGGTTTTATATAAGAACAGATATTTTTGCCATAGATATGATGAGATTATGGATGCAGATTCAAGATCCATTAGATTCATGAAGATAGCATTAAGATCTAGATATGGAAGATTCAGGGCAGATACTGGGAAGATCCCAAATCTCTTAGTCACATGACTACTAATTATAAAGATACTTATATAAGGTTTGACTATAGGCTAGAGCTACCCATAAGAAGTAGTTCTCTCATAATCATGTGAAGTAAAAGTGTAGTTGCACATAGATATATAATACCTATGATTTGGTCTCTGTAACAAAATTATCTCTAACCAAGGTCTCCAGTTTGCCTCTGCCTTTGCCAAGAAGCTTGATAAACTTCTAAACTATGATTTCTCCCTATCCACCACATACCATTCTCAGTCTAACAGGGAAACTGAATAAGTTAACCAGGAACTCAAAACCTACCTTCACATCTTTTGCAGAGCCAATCCCTTCAAATGGGCAGAATAAATCTCCCATATGGAATTTGTCCACAATCACCACCCTTAATTTACCACCAATTAATCCCTGTTCTATCTCATAATGGCATATAAATCCCATGTTTTTTTCCTTGGTAATTTCTGAGACCCTTATATCCACCATTGCTAATAGATTAAAGAACCTGGAAGCAGCTAGAAACAAAGCTCTAGTGGCTTACAACCTTACTCATTAAACAATGGTGTCTTGCATTTGCTTTAAGTTCATTACTTCTATCAAGGAATCCAAAGTCTGGCTTAAGGTCAGAAATCTCAAACATTTCATGGTCCATTTCAAATTCATGCCAAAATGCAAAGGACCTTTTACCATCACTGAGATAATATCCCTGATTACATACTGCCTTCATCTCTTTACTTTCTGAAGGATTCATATGGTCTTTTCTGCTTTTCTATTATTACTCTATTACAAAAATAACATCTATGGAAGAAACTTTCCCACTATACCCCTGGATATTATAGATAGTCAAGAAGAGTATGAAGTCAAGCAAATATTAAAACATCATGGCTCACCTTCCACTTGTTCCTTTCTAATATGATGGAAGAATTACTCAATGAAAAAATACTCATATAAACCTGAGTTAAATTTCTGCAATGCCTTTAAGCTGGTTAAGGCATATAAACACCTCCATTTACTTGTTTTTTCATCATCAGTTCTTTTACCACCATTCAAATGAATTTACTGCCTTAAGAAACCTCACTCCTAGTAGTATCTTATAACCTTACCTATTACTCTTGCTTCTTCTCCAACTTCAGTGCTTTTATCAATTCAATATCCACTATTCTCTCTGAAACTCTATGCTGACCATTCACTATCTGTTATGCTAGGCCCAGGTAGGGACTAATATAGACCTTATGGCTAGGGATAAGGAAAAGTCTTAACAAGATAGTTAGCCTAATGTTATGCACCAAGTCTGAGGTGCTTTCTACACATGACACAGACTTATATGTGACTGCAATCAAACAACAACAAGAGGGATTTTAGAGACTAGTGGATTCAAACTAGGCAATAGGGAAAGGATGAGTCTAGACAGGGAAAAAGGGGTTCCAGACACTATGTGGTAACTAATGCACTTAGAAACAGGAAAGGAAGAAAAGGGAAGTAAAACACAGATGGTCAATGTTACAGTTCCAACCTAACACAACAATCTCATGTGACCATGAGAACTGTGGAGCATGTGATGCAACTGGTCATGTGCCAGGAGCATGTGATCATGTGAACGAGTAGTCTTACAAGGCAAACCCTAGGCTAAGGCTAAATTCTAATTCAAATTATTCCCCTGGCATCAGGTATTGGTCACATGATGTGGCAGATCTCAGATAAGATCCAGATCTTCCAATGACATCTGATCTGTGGCAGAGATCCAGATGGGATCTCCTAGGCCTGGTGGTGGCCATGCCCATTTCATTGATCTATACCAGTGCTCTTTCATTCCACCCACATCCTCACAGTGTGGCTTCCCTTCCATTCTTATCCCTTGATTTATAAGGCCACTGCCTCACTCCTCATTGCCGCCCCATGTTCTTCCTTCATATATCTATTTAAAGGTAGGAGCTACTTTAGCTATTGGTGCCCATAATAGCACATTTTAGGGTAGACCTCCTGTACATGGTCTGTGCACAGACCTTGACAATATATAAGGCAGGGGGTGCAAGCTGGGGAAACCCAGTCTTGCTCTCTTGACCTCTAGGCTAGATCCACAGTAGTGATCTTAGGTCTTGATTCAAGAAGGATCTCACCTCTGCTCTCATTAACTGTCTGGCTTTGGATTTATACAAGGGCCCAGGTCTCATTCATTCTCTCTTGCCTAGTTCTGGGCCACTAGCACAAAAGCCCAAGCAGTTATCAAGGATAGGATAGGAGCATTTACCAAGGTTGACTCGAGTATCAAGGCAGGATGGATAGTCACCCATTTCAGTCAAGACTGGGTTGTTCCAGGTCTCTCTTTACCCTTTATATATTAGTAGCAGAAGTACATAGACCAAGTACAGGCTATACACTACTATATTTGATCACCATTAGCAATAAGTACATATGCTAATAAATAGGAAAACATAGAGTGGAGGGAAAGAGTAAGACAGTGGCCTTATAAATCAAGGAAAATAGAGGAGGAACCATATTATGAGGATATGGGAGAATAAAAGGGAAGTGCAAGGATGGCAAATATGAAAGAGGCCAGGCAGCCATAAGGTCAAGAAGATCCCATTTGAATTTCTGCCACAGATTAGATTCTAATCTAGATTAAAAGATTAGATATCATCAGGTAAATATCTGTATCTTGTTATGCACCTAACTGAGGTACCTTCTGAATATAACATGGACTGGTGTGTGACTAGCAACAAGAACAACAACAAGAGGGCTTTTGTGCTAGTGACCCTGAACTAGGCAAAAGAAGAAAGTGTTATGATTGTTCTCTTTGTTTTCTTTTTTCTTTGTTCTAGCTTCAGACTTTGTGCATTGCAGATGCTTTCTTGTTTTGTTCTGGAACATTCTGACTTCTTCCATTCCAGAACTTTCTCTCAGTTAGTGAATATTACTCACTGTCCACTTCCTTCACATTCTATCCATTTCCACACAGATCATTGAGTTATTCTTAGTCATCTCTATTAACTCATTCAACTGAGTCTGAACTTTATCCACAGTAATATAAGTAGTGTACTTTACCATTCATGTTCCTTACACTACTTCTACCTTGTCTAGTTCTACCTCATCCAATTCCACCTTGCTTCTCTCAGAACATTATCAGAAACCTTAGCCTGCTTGTAACAATCATTGGCAAGCATATTTTTTTATCTTTGACTAGTTCAGCATCCTAGTCTTGTTCCCAACCTTCACTAAAAAACCATGGTACCATCCCATGTTTACATCATTACTCTAGTTCTTAGGCTGACCAATGTTGAGCCTTTCTCTTAGCCCTAGTCCACAAGGTCTATGTTAGTCTCTACCCAGGCCTAGCATAACAAAAGAAGTAGCATATCTACTTGTGGCTACCATTGCTGTAGTTCTGCCACCATTCCATCTAAAACCCCCTTATTTCTTGACATCCTCTAAAAAAAGCCTAGAACTCAACCTGTGGAGGATCCACTAGAGTCTTCTGAACCAGAAGATGCCCCTAGTTACCACCCTAGCACCCCAGAAGATAATCTTCAAGATCTTGTTCTTTCTTTCACTGAAGATCAAGAATAAGATCATGCTCTAGCACATGAGTTCTCTTCCTTCCTACAGATTCCTCATGTACTCATGTCTTCCTCCCCCACTCCAACCAAACTGAAACAGCAATTTCTCTAGCCGTTGCTAATGATTGATAAATGTCCTAGTGATCGCAAACTCTTCAATAGACTGGGTTTTGGACTAGACCCCAGCAGAACTAGGCAAGAGAAATGTAGAGAATGTCAAGGCCTTGTATAAAGCATAAAGCTCAAGTGCTCAAGACTGGGGAAACCCAGCTTGAGCCAGCCTCATTATATATGCTACAAGTTTGTGCACGGACCATGTAAATGGCTCCGGCCCTAAGTATGCTACAGTCAGCCAACCAATGGCAATAAAGGAGTGAGTACCTTAGCAGTTCCATGAGGAAGCTGCCAGGTAATGATGTCATGGTCTAGGCTGTGATATGTGAATGAGTGAAGATGTGAAAGAGTGAAATGTGAAGATGTGACAATGTGAAAAGGTGAAAAGGTGAAGAAGTGAAAAGTAAAGGTGTCCCATGGTCACGTGATGTGAAAAGTAAAAAGTGATTATAACACAAACAATAATCTCCCTTCTGCATTCCCCCCACTATTTCTACTTCCACCCCCACCATGTTCAATACTCCACCCCCTAGCAAATCCACTGAACTTCATCTTGGCATCTCTAAGCACTTTAATGGTGACTGCTCCAAAGTGGAAGCTTGGCTGGACTCTGTCCAGTTTTACCTTTTCATCAACACTGCAGTCTACAACTCTAATGAAAAAAAGATTGCCTTTATCCTCTTCTATATGATCAAAGGCCCTACTCTCTTCTAGATAACCACATACTAGAAAAAAATCATCACTGAAACAGTGGTCTCAATAGAGACCTTTAGCATCTTTATCAAGGCATTCAATGCCATATTTAAGAAGCAGGACACCATTGTTGCTGCTGTTTACTGGCTAGCTAACACTTAAATATACCAGAACAAGAAAGGCAAATGGACCCCTTTGCTTACAGAATATACTGCCAAGTTCCAGAATCACATGGTACTCACCAATATTAAGGATGACAATGTCATTATTGCCTACTATGAAGCCAGAATTCCCCTCTGGCTATTATATTAGATTTAGAATCTCAACAAAGTCCCTATTCTTATTAAGAACTGGTATAAAAAAGCTGACTACTTCCAGAGAATCTCTGACCATGCCAAGCTCATGGAACTTCACTGAAAAAACCCCAAGGCCTATGCCTGGGCCTCCAGCATACCCTTCCCTTAGATTGAAAAAGACCCAAATGCCATGGATGTTGACTTTATCAAGGTTGGCAAACTTACCTCCCATAAGCAAGAATAATGCTTCAAGCTTAGTCTCTGTCTTCAATGTAGGAAGCCCAGATACAATGCAGCATTCTGCCCCAACTTTTCCTCCACCCAAAGCTCCAGGTCTATCCCTTTGATCAAGAAATCCATCAAGAAGATTATGGCCAAAGAAATCTAAAAAATTGAAGTGGTTAGTGATAATAAAGCAGAAGTGGGAGGGATTAGCAAGTTGGGTTTTTGAAATGGAGTACCTCTCCTACACAAGGTGGTCCCTTCCTCTCATATGTGCCTGTACTTGTATTATCATCTAGAAAATCAATGAGAAATCAATATACAAGTATTCTCCTTTGTGCATCTGAGCCTAGTTGTAGATGCCTCCACCCTTATTAATAGTGGAGCACAAATCAACTGTATTAACTAGGAGTTTGTCTCTCACCATAAGTTTCCCACCACCTGCCTTCCTACTCCCCTCAACATCTGCAATGTTAACTCCTTCCTAAACAAGAAGAGTCACATTACCCATAGTTGCACCATACTTTTTTGAATAGAAGAAATAACCCACTTGGTTTCCTGCCATGTCATGGCATGTGGCAGGGAAATCCTTATCTTAGGACTTCTGTGGCTTCAGGCCACAAACCCCACCATCAATTAAATGGCAAACTCACTCACCATTCCATTATCCTCTGACCAATTTAAGGAACTTTACCATTCTAAGGCCACCATACCCTCTCTCAGACAACACACAGTCAGGGAAACCATCATCTCTGATGATGAACATGTCATCCAATATCTTGACCTTATGACATCAAACCAAAAAATCAACAATAACCTCTATAAATGACACTTTTCTCATGTCATTAATGCATGTTCTGCATTTCTCCCTTCAGAAACAGTTGCCAAGCTCACCACCTCCACCAAGCTAGCCATTGAAGCTGAGAAGGCCAGACCAAGAATCACCCTACCCTTTAAATATAAACAATTTGCCACAGTCTTCTCTAATATTCCCAAGACTCTGGACAAACTCCTTTATCCAGACCCTGTTACACTAGGCCCAGGTAGAGTCAGGCATAGACTTTAGAAGAGGGAATTACTGGTAAAGAGCTTGACAGAGGTCAACTCATGGTCAAAGATAAGATATGACCAAGGATGATACTGGAGGGTACTTGGACAAAGGGTCAAGCTACAGCAAGAACATTGGGCTTGTGGAGTATGATCAATGGTAGGCATTGATGGAGTTCAAGGGTTTTCCTCTTGTGCACTGGTATATGAACTAAGAGTGATGGATTGCACCTAGTATAATAACAGGCAGGATATTCAAGGTAAGAAGTAGCATAAGAAGAAAGGAGGTGAAGTATACTACTTTATAGTACAGGTAAATAAGGTTCAGACTCAGTTGAATGAGTCATAGGGATAATAAATGCTAAGTAATTGATTCATGTGGAAATGAATGGAATGCTAGAGAATCAGATTAAAAGTAATACTTAATAACAAGTGCAAGGAGAATGGATCATGAGTAAAGACCACTAAGTCAAGAAATGTTCTGGAATAAAAGAAGTGAGAGGTTCCAGAACAAGAACAAGAAAGCATTCAGGATATGTGAAAGAGAAACTAGGACAAGAAAAAAGGAAAAATGATAGAAGGAAATGTAATAGACCCTATGACCATGAGATTAACCTCAAGGAGACCTTTATCTCTAAAATTGGGAAGGTCTACCCCTTGTCTCCACCAGAATGCCAAGCTACTAAAGACTTTTTTTTTAAAAATCTTCATGTAGGCAAGATTTGTCCTTTCAACTTCCCTCAAGTGTTCTCCTTCTTTTTTATTAAGTAAAAGGATGGCAAACTATGTCCTTGCCAAGACTACAGGTACCTTAACAAACACACCATTTGAGATGCCTACCCTCTTCCCCCTATCTCTGACTTCATTGATAAACTTTGGGAAGCCACAGTCTTTACCAAGTTTGACATCTGATGGAGATATAATAATGTCCAAATCAAAGATGAACATCAATGAAAAGTGGCCTTTACTACCCACAAAGGACTTTTTGAACCCACAGTGATGTTCTTTGGACTAAATAACTTGCCTGCCACTTTTCAGCATTTTAGAAATGACTTCTTTCACAATATGATTGCTAAAGGATGGCTGGTTATCTATATGGATGATATTCTTATCTCCTTCCCAGACACTAATACTCACAGAACCTGCATCACCTGTGTTCTGCAAAGAATGGCTGATCTTAACCTTTATTTTAAACTGGAGAAATGCACCTTTGCCTTCTTGGAGGTCAAATATCTTGGCATGGTAGTTCACCCAGGCAAGCTTGCCATAAACCCTGTCAAACTTGATGGCATTGTCAAATGGCCCACTTCTTAAAAAGTCAAAGACATTTGTTCCTGTTATACAACTAATAAATATAATAGTCTTAAGCATATGACCATGGGAACTGTTAAGCATGTGATGTGAATGGTTAATAGTCATGTGACCAGGAGCACATGATCATGTTAATGAGTAACCTTATAAGAATAACCCTAGACTAAGGCTAAGTTCTATTAATCAGAGTATTTCCATGTACTAGGTATTAGTCACATAATGTGGCAGATCTCAGATGAGATCCAGGTATAGTCCCTAATGATATCAGATCTCATGATCTAGATTAGGATCTGCATCTGTGGCAGAGATCCAGATTGGATTCCCTTGGTCTTATGGTGGCCATGCCTCTTTTATAGACTTGATTCTGTGTGCTTTTATTCTTTTACTTTCTCATGGTGTGGTTCCTCTTCATTTTAATCCCTTGATCCATGAGGCCACTGCCTCACTCCTTATTCCTGCTCCATGCTCTTTCCATTTCTTATATATTAGTTGAAAGGTTACTGCTATTGGTGTCCATAGATAGTAGATCTTAGGGTAGGCCTCCTATACTTGGTCTGTGTGTAGACCTGAGCAATATATAAGGCAGGGGGTACAAGCTAGGATTTTCCAGTTCTTCTCTCTTGACCTCATAGCTGGTTATACAGATTAACTCTTACCTGCTGGCTATTGGTTTATATAAGAGTAGTGATCTCATTTATTCTTTTATTTGCCTAGTTAGGGGCCACTAGCTAAAAGCCTCACCAGTTTCCCAGGACAGATTAGGAGCATTTACCAAGGTAGCTTGAGTATCAAGGCAGGATGGGCAGAGCTCCATAACAAGAACTCTGCAAATGTATTGCCAACTGGAAACTCCACAACAATCTTCTTACCTACCTGGATCAGGTTTATGTTTCTATGGATGAATTCCTTTTCCAATTCATCCTTTACCACTTCCATGACTGTTATAATTCCCCTTTCTTTTTTCTTTTTCTTCTCACTGCATTTCACATCATGCATCTTGGACACTTTCTTGTTTATGTCCTGGAACCTTCCCCTTCTTTCATTTCAGAACATTCTCTGACTCACCTGCTATGACTCATGATCCATTGCCCTTGCATGAGTCATACCACTTGATACACAGACTACTTCTCCCATGTTCTATCCATTTTCACATGGATCAATTACTTAGCACTCATCATCCACATGACTCATTCAACTGAGTCTGAATCTTGTTTCTCTGTACTATAAAGTAGTGTACTTTGCCTCCCTTTTCCTTATGCTACTTCTTACCTTCCTACTCATTATCTCCTTGCTACCTTGAGGCTACTTCCTTTCAGCAATACATCCCTTCTTAGTCCATGCATCAGTGTACAAGAGGAAACCTCTCACACTTCATCAATATCAGCTGTTAATTGTACTCCACAGGCCAGCATTCCTGTCATAGCTCAACACCTAGTCCAAGCACCCCCTTGCCAGTGTCATTTTTGTGTCACACCATTCCTTGTCCATGAGCTAGCTTTTAGTTGAGCTCACCACACTCATAGTTCCCTCTTCTGAAGGTCTATGCCTGACCCTACCCAGGCCTAGTATAACAAAAGAAGTAGTGTAACTTTTGTAACTACCATTGCTGTAGCTCACCCACCATACCATCCAAGCAACCCATATTCCTTGACTCCCTCTGGAGTGAACACAGATTGTCTCCTACAAAGAACACCCTTGACTCTTCTGAAACAGAAGAAACTCTAGCCCATCATTCTTTCTTACCAGAAGATCCCCTTGGTAATATTCTTGTTTCCTCCACTAAGAAACAGAACTTTGACCAAACCCTTGCCCATGAACTCACAACCTCTCTACAGATTCCAAGTGCCCCTGCTTCACCTTTTCCTACTCTGACCCATTGCTGCCTCCTCTATTCCCTGCCTAGAACCACCATGTTTAACTTCACTGCCACTGTTAAACCCACTGAGCTTTGTCTCAGTACCCTGGAGTATTATGATGGAGATAGATCCAATGCTGAAACCTGAATGGATTCTGTCCAGTTCTACCTCTTTATCAACCAGTCTGTATACAACACTGATAAGAAGCAAATTGCCTTTACTCTCTTGTACATAATCAAGGGCTCTGCCCAATCCTGGGCCACCACCCACTATAAACAATGCATCAGGGGCACCTTAGTAACCATTGGCTCTTTCACAGACCTGATTACTGTCTTCCTGGCAGTGTTTCAGAACCAGGACATGGTTAGCTCAGCCATTCACTGGCTGGCCAACACACAGATGCAACTTAACAAGAAAAGAGAATGGACTCCTCCCCTCACTGAATACTCAGCTGAGTTCCAGAATCATGCTGTGATATCCAAAATCAAGAATAACTCCATTCTAATCAGCTACTATGAGACAGGACTAGCTCCTTGAATATCTCATTATATCCACTCTGTGAAAACCATACCTATCAAGATCATGGACTGGTACCTTAAAGCTGCCCACTTCAATAGTACCAACAAATGATCCAAGTTTATTAAACAATGCAGGAAGACACCCAGGGCATTCATCTGGACTTCCACCTTTTTCTTGACTTCTCACATTAAAAGAGATCCAAATACAATGGACATTGACTCTGTAAAGCTCAACAAACTCACCTCCCAGGAATAAGAACACTGCTAAAAGAACTGGCTCTGCTTCCATTGCTGAAAACCCAGTTACTCTGCCAACAAGTGCTCAGCCTTCCTTCTTCCTCTTCTAGCTGTTATGGTACCAACCCAACACAGTGGTCCACACACATGACCATGAGAACTGTAGAGCATGTGATACAACTGGTTGCATAGTCATGTGACCAGGAGCACATGATCATGTGAATAAGTAGCCAAACAAGAAGAACCCTAGGCTAGGTCTTAGTTTCTTTTAGAGTTCCCATGTGCAGGTATCAGATCACTGATGTGGCAGATCTTAGATGAGATCGAGATCTAGATGATCTGTGGCAGAGATCTGATGGATCTTCTCAGCCTTATGGTGGCCATGCCTATTTCATATCTGTGAGCCTATGCACTTTTCTTCCATTCTACCCACATCTTTGTGGTGTGCAGCACCTTTTCTCCATTTCTTATCTGTGAGGCCACTGCCTTACTTCTACCTTACGATCTATGCTTCTCTCATATATCTATACTTAGGGTCTGAGCTACTTTAGCTATTGGTGACCATAGATAGCATCATTAGGGTAGGCTCTCTGTACTTGGTCTGTGCATGAACACCAGTAATATATAAGGCAGGGAGTGCAAAGCTGGGAAACCAGTTTTGCCCTCTTGGATCCTAGGCTTTAGCTTACACTCTTGATCTCTTTGCTTGACCCCAAGGGGGGGTCCCCTTAGAGTACTCATGAGGTAATGGCCCACAGGATTTATACCAGGAGCCCATTGCTTATTACATTCTCTTCAAGCCTAGTTAGGGGCCACTAGCACAAAAGCCTCATCAGTTCTCAAGGCATAGGATAGGAGCATCCCCCAGAAAAACCCAAGTATCTAGGCAAGGGTGGGAAGAACCCACAACACTAGCATGCTAAAGAAAACTTCTCAAGTAAAGAAGATTTCTGCTGAAGAACCAACCGAAATAGAAGAGGTTAGTGATGAAAAAGAGGTTAAAATTGAAAAAGTGGGTTTTTAGATTGGAGTACCTCCCCTATGCAAGGTACTTCTACTTTTTCTTGTGCTCCTGTACTTGTATTGCAATCTAGGAAAGCAATTCAAATTCCCATACAAGTTTCTTCACCCAAGTGCCCAAAAAAAGTCATAGACATCTCCATTCTAGTTGATAGTGGTGCTCAAATTAACTGCATCAACTGGGAATTTGTGTTCCACCACAAGTTTCCAACCACTTGTCTTTCCCAAGCCCTCCACATCTGAAATGTGAATACCTCCACCAATAGCAAGGAAGAATTACCCATACCTGCAAAGTCACCCTTCATATCCAATATTTTACCTCCAAGGTTCTTTGCTATGTCATGGGATGTGGCAAGGAGACCTTAATCCTTGGACTTCCCTGGCTAAAAGATGCCAATCCCTCTGTTGATTGAAAAAGTAGCACTCTTACCATTCCCTTTGCTACAGATACCTCAAAGGAACTTTACTGTTTTGTCTCCTTACTTCCTGGCTTGAAGCCTTATCACTACAAGCAAATTACCCTCAATGATAAAGAACACTTCATTGATTACTTGAAAAACACCACTTCTGAGAAGTCTCTCCAAGACTATCTCTATCAAAGATACTTCTTGTGAGTTATCAATGCATGCTCTGTGTTTTTGCCTTTAGTTACTGTTGTGAAGCTCACTACCTCCACTGAGCTTGCCATAGAAGCCAAGAAGGCTCAATCAAGATGGAACTCCCTCCAGAATATCAGGAGTTTGTGTCTGTATTTTTGAACACCCTGAAAACCCTTGACCATCTGCTGCCCAGCAGATCCTATGATTATGAGATTAATCTTAAGAATACCTTTGTCCCTATGATAGACAAGGTCTACCTCTTGTCTCCATCTGAATGCCAGGCAACTGAAGAGTTCCTGGAAGAAAATCTCCAGGCCAGAAAAATCTGACCTTTCAATTTTCTTCAAGCATCTTCCTTTTTCTTCATTAAGAAGAAGGATGGTAAGCTCTATCCTTGCCAAGATTACTGATACCTCAATAAACATACCATGCACAAAGCATACCCACTCTTCCTTATCTTCAACCTCATTGACAAGCTTTGCAAAGCAAAGTTATTCATCAAATTCAACATTTGTTGGAGGTATAACAATGTTTGTATCAAGGACAGACACCAATGGAAAGCAGCCTTCATTACCCATAAGGGGCTCTTTGAGTCAACAGTAATGTTCTTTGGCCTAAATAATTCACCTGCCATGTTTTAGCATTTCATGAATAATTTCTTCCATAACATAATTGCAGAAGGCTGGTTAGTCATCTACATGGGCAACCTCCTTATCTCCTTCCCCAATGCTGAAACTCATTGCCTTTTCACTGCCTGCATTCTCAAATATATGGCAGAACTTGATCTCCACCTCAAGCTGGAGAAATGCACCTTTGCTTCCACATTGGTGGAATACCTCAGCATGGTTGTTCAACCAGGACAACTTACTATGGATACTGTGAAACTTGATAGAATCACCAACTGGCCCACTTCTCAAAAGATCAAGGGTGTTTGTTCCTTTCTTGGCTTTGCCAACTTCTACTGGCAATTTATCCCCAACTACTCCTCTGTTATGCTCCTAGCAAACATGACGGTCAGCACGTGACCGTGAGAGCTTCATAGCATGTGATGCGCTGGTCACATGATCAGTTGCACGTGATCGTGCGAACAAGTTACCCAACAGAGCACAACCCTAGGCTATGGTTAAGTCCTTATTCAGAAGATTCAGAGTATTCCCCCGGCACTTATGGTATCAGTCATGTGATGTGGCAGATCTCCAGATGAGAGATCCAGATCTAACCTGATGACATCTGATCAGTGATCTAGATTAGGATCGAATCTGTGGCAGAGATCCAGATGGGATCTCCTCGGCCTCTTGGCTGCCATGCTATATTAGATCGGTATCTGTGCCTTCCCTTCCATTCCCCCACATCCTCATGGTGTGGTCTTCTCTTCTATATCCCTTGATCCGCGAGGCCTCTGCCTCACCCCTTACATATCCGCTCCATGCCTCATCCTCCCTTATTTAATAGGCATTAGTCAAGACGCCCTTTACGCTATTGGTTAACATAGATAGCTTAGTTTAGGGTAGACCCTCTGTAGCTGGTCTGTGCACCAGTGCTGACAATATATAAGACAGGGGGTGCAAGCTGGAGTCTCTCCAGTCTTGCTCTCTTGTGCCTTTCAGTCAAACCTGGCTACTAGGATCTAGGTCTTATCCCTATAGGATCCCCCTCAGCTCTCCTAGCCTCAGCTCTATAAACATTTGCTTGGCCTGAGCCTTGTACTCACAAGGTTTGTCTAGTTGCGGCCACTAGTCCAAAAGCCGTATACCGAAACCGATACTGAAGGGCGCACACCAAGGTGCCACCGTAACCGAACCGGGTCATTGCGACCATAACAGATCCACAGTAGCGATCTAAGGCTTGATCCCAGTAGGATCCCCCTTCAGCTCTCACTTACTGTCTGGCCCTAAGGTTTATTGAAACGGGATCACTGCCCGTTGCTCTTGATACTCGTGTCTCCTTGGTGGACGCTCCTAAATCTATCCTTGATAACTGCTAGGGCTTTTGTGCTAGTGGCCCTGAACTAGGCAATGTAGAGAGAGGATGAGTTATGGGCCCTTGTATAAACCCTAGCCAGCAGTACTGAAGAGATCAGACTGTATAACCAGCTGAGAGGTCAAGAGAGCAAGACTGAGGAAACCTCAGCTTGCACCCCCTGCCTTATATATTGCCAGGATCAAGGGTCTACCCTAAATAGTGCTATCTGTGGTCACCAATAGCTAAAGTAGCTCCTACCTCTAAATAGATAGATGAGAGAGAACATGGGGCGGCAATGAGGAGTGAGGCAGTGGCCTCATGGATCAAGGGATAAGAATGGAAGAGAAGCCACACCATGAGGATGTGGGAGAATGGAAGTTAGCACAGGTAGAGATCTATGAATGCAGCAAGGCTGCCTGGAGGCTGAGAAGATCCAATCTGGATCTCTGCCACAGATCAGATCCTAATCTAGATCATAAGATCAGATGTCATTGGAAGATCTGGATCTCATCTGAGATCTGCCACATCATGTGACCAATACTTTTGTGCCAGGGAATACTCTGAATAAAGGACTTAGCCTTAGCCTAGGGTTTGCCTTATCAGGCAACTCGTTCGCACGATCACATGCTACTGATCACATGATCAGCGCATCTCATGCTCTACAGTTCCCACGGTCACGTGAGACCGTCGTGTTAGGCTTGAGCCATAACATTTATACAAGAGACCCTTGGCTCCAACTACAAGTTGCCTAGTTGTAGCCACTAGCACAAAAGCTACACAAGAGAAAGAGTCTTAGGAAGGAGCATACACCAAGGTGTTAGAGTATCAGAAGAGCAATGGGCAGTCACCTGTTTCATTACCCTTCTGAAGAGGGTTGAACTTACTTCTAATTTGAGCTGCTAGAGCTTCTTCCCTGGTGGCAGTGAGGATTTTGATTCAATCTGTGACAGCAGGAAGGAATGACTCTGAGAGTATTGATGGCAGGGCTAGGGATTTATAACCCATCATTAAAAAGAAAGGGGCTGTTATACTGAAAGACCTTGAGCAACTATACCTATATTTTTGATGTATACTTCTGCTGCTGCTGAGGCTACTGCTAAAGTCTAACTTTTGAACTAGAGGCTAGAAGAACTAGGCAAGAAGAGTTTTAAGTCAAGAAACTTGTAAAAACCTTAGAGGTTCAAGTACACAAGACTGGAGAACTCTAGCTTGTATTTGTCCCTCTTTTATACTATTGCATCTTGAGCATGAATCAGAAGAGAGTGCCCTGTCCTATAGTAGTGTACAGTAAGCCATCCAATAGCAGAAAGGGAGAAATACATGAGAAATATGGGTGGTATGAGATCATAGGCTAGGCCAGCCTAGAACTAGTGAAATGTGAAGTGGTAAAAGGTAAAGATATGAAATAGTAAAGAGGTGAGTAGGTGACAATGTGAAGGGGTGAAGGGGTCACATGATGTGACTATGTGAAGAGTACAAGGGAAATGCAAAGGGGTAAAAAATGGAATAAAAATGAAAATGTGCATTATAACAGGGATTTTCTGGTAATAGCTGAGGTCAATGATTATAAGTAAATTCTGCTTGGGAAATCAGTTCTGCCCAGGACATAGGGTTATTTCTACAGAATATTCTCAGATATGTTTCAATCTTCTGGTTTACTTGCTTTATCTTTTCATTGGACTATAAATAATAGGCAGTGGAAAGAAACATGTTGTATTTGAGCATTTTTTTATTCTTTACATTTTTCATGTATTCTTGACCCTTTTTTAACTTTTCACATTTTTACATATTCCATTTTCACTCCTTTACCTCTTTACTCATTCACATTGTTACCATGTCACATCTTCACAGGATCACATGGCCTAGGGCAATCTGGGCCATGATATCTTACCTTATGTTTTCCTTATGTTTTTCTAGATTCTTATCTGTTTCTACCATTAGTTGGCTTACTGTACAATAGTTGAGGGCAAGACAGACTTTCTTGGTCTGTGCATCATCTGTAGCAATATAAAAAGAGGCAGGGCCAAATATGGGATGCCCTAGTCTTGCACACT
The DNA here is from genome assembly GCA_038088935.1 of Pulveroboletus aff. viridisquamosus. Taxonomy (NCBI): domain Eukaryota; kingdom Fungi; phylum Basidiomycota; class Agaricomycetes; order Boletales; family Boletaceae; genus Pulveroboletus; species Pulveroboletus aff. viridisquamosus. The sequence continues at coordinate 17,972 of JBBPJW010000832.1, forward strand.
TGAACTCCAGTTCTCTCTAGTGTGCTTTTAGACTTTATCTTCCAATTTGCCTAGTTCTAGCCACTAGTCCAAAAGCTAGCTTTTCTCTATTTGCACACAAAAGAAGAGCATGGGTTGCCCAGTCAAGCATAGGCCATAAAGAATAGGTTCCCTTTTTCTCATAGTTATCTAGGTTCAGCACATAGGTTATGCTTCATAACTTTTTTGAAAAGTCTGAAGTATAAGAAGATCTTTTCAAAAAAAAAGAGCTATACCTCCAGTAATGTAGGTTTTCTTTGTAGAGCAGAGAGTTACCCCCTTTGTAAGTCTGTAGTTAATCATGACCAGAAGAAAGTCAAACATGTAAGAAGAGGGGAGATTAGTAATAAGGTCAATAGAGACCTGTTGAAATGGGTAAGTGGTAGTGGACCTAATAGGAAAGAAAGAAAAGACCAAAGGGTGCATGTTGGTTCTATTTTGTTGACAAATGGCATAACTGTTAACATATTGGTGAATAAACTGGGCTGACCCTGGCCACCAGAATTTATTGATAATAAGTTGGCAGGTTTTAAAATAGCCAGAATAATCAGTGGTCAGATAATCATGGCATTGCTGGATAATAGAACAGTGAAGGTTAGTATCCATGGAAATATAGATGCAATGGTTGAAAGTAAGAAGATCATTGATAAGTTGCCATTGGCAAAGGTAAGAGCAAAGGTGGGATACAACAGGTTGTTTTAGATTCTGAAGTGCTTTGAGTTGTAAGTTGTTATGATTTTGATTTTCCTTTTTCTTTTACCTTTGCAATATTTTTTACAGTACTCTGGACCCTATTTGCAATTCCTATTGCAAATATAGGTACTGTTTCATCTTTATCAAACTTAAATAATTTGTAATTATCATTGTAAATCTTATAAAACATGTTTTATATTCTTATTTCATATTTCTAACATGCTTCATCAGCCTAGCTGTTGTGCTTTGTCAGACAACCCCTTTTCTTACTAATCCTATGTAAATCCCATTTCCAACAATGGCTGACCTGTAGTATAAAAGTAGTATACTTCACATTTTGTCTTACTATACTACTTCTCCCTTTTTATACCCTGTATCTGCATACTTAGGGTTCCCCAATATTATCAGCAGTAACCAGTCTGCTTGCTGCTTGTTTAAGTGTCCAGGTAGACCTTTGTTCACAACATAGCAAGGGCAGGTCATCTCTTTGCCTTCAACCACTGTAAATCTTAGTATGCTCTGCCAAAGGACTATACCTGTCCCCACCCAGGCCAGATATAATATAAGTTATCATCAGCAGCATGTTCTCAAATAGTTTCTTAGGTATCAGCATCAACAAGTTACACAAAGAGGTTATTAGAAAGGAGGAAAACATCAGTATTGTTAGAGTCACTGTCTAGAAAAAGGTCAGGTCATTGAAATAGTGCATCAGGCCTGACAAGAGAGGTACTGGGAACATGGGTGAGTTGGAGATTGAAATTAGCCAGGTTAAGCATTCAACAGGCTTGGCAATGGTTTAAGTGTTGCAGAGCTTTGAAGTGGATGAGATTCTTATGGTTTGTAAAAACCTGTACAGGGTAAACTACTTCAAGGAGATAGTATCTCCAGGTTTTTAAAGCCCAGATTATAGTGAGGAGTTTCCTATCATAGATGTCATAATTTCATTTAGCAGGGTTAAATAATTGAGATAAGTAGAAAATGGGGTGCCATTCATTATTAACATTGGTTTGTAGAAGGATTTCTTTAGAGGCAAATTTGGAGGCATTAGTAATAATGGCAAAAGGTTATTGTAAATTGGGGAGTTGGAGAACAGGTTTTGATAAAAATAGGGTCTTAAGCATATTAAAGGTGTTTTGTTATCAGTTACTCCAGCTATTATTGTTGCAAACCTTGCAACAACCACTTTTACTCTCACGTGATCATGGGAATCCCAACCCTTATCAGGCTAAACCCTAACTTAGGACTTGGCATATACATATGAGTACTTCTAAGGTTAGTGGCCATGAGGCACATCTAGGGATCTTCCCTGGATCTTCCCTGGATCTCCCTGATCTCAGATCTGACTCATCTCCGTGGATCTGATGGATCTGCCAAGGTGATCTCATCTGTGGATTGAGATCCCTGTCCTCATTGTGTCCGCACCTATTCTCTTCCATTACTTACCCTTATC
>JBBPJW010000833.1:0-20082 GCA_038088935.1 Pulveroboletus aff. viridisquamosus
CTTACTGCCTGGCCCCTGGGTTTATACAAGAGACCCTTGGCTCCAACTACAAGTTGCCTAGTTGTAGCCACTAGTCCAAAAGCTACACAAGAGAAGAGAGTTCTAGGAAGGAGCATCCACCAAGGTGTGAGAGTATCAAGGATATAACGGGAAGAGCCCGTTTCAGTAGCAGCAAGGCCTAGAAGATTTAATCTGGATTTCTGCCACAGATACAGATCCTAATCTAGATTCTAAGATCAGATATCATCAGGGACTGTATCTGGATCTCATCTGAGATCTGCCACATCATGTAACTAATATCTGATACAAGGGAATACTCTAATATAAAGGACTTAGCCTTAGTCTAGGATTATCCTTATAAGGATACTTGTTCACATGATCATATGCTCCTGGATCACATGACTATGCAACCATTCACATCATGTGCTCAACAGTTTCCACAGTCATGTGCTTGAGACCATTATGTTTGCTAGTTGCATAACAGCAATAGGGTAAAATAAAAGGAAAAATGTGCATTATAATACCTTGCACTAGTTCCAGTGCCCTGAATTTTTGAAGGAAGCAGAAAAGGGTTAAAGGGTTGGAGAAAGTCATAGAGACTGGGTTCAAAGGTATAAGGGCATAGAGCCTACTTATAAGATAGGAGAAAGTTACAAAAACAAAGAAGAAAGCACTGGATTATGTTGATATTCAAACTAAGGTACAAGATACAGAGCTACAGTACTTATACCTTAAAGGCATGGATTATCTAAAGAAAGAGAGGAAATAAAACAGGAGTTGTTTTAGAAATGAAGTCAGGTGCCAATGTAATCTGGATATAAATGAAGATGTAAGAAATGATGCTAATAATGTCACATCAAGATAAAACTAAAGAGTGATAGGAACAGAAAAGAAGAAAAGAAGCAGAAACAGTGTTATGGGTGACTACCCATATTTTCTTCACTAACACCTTGGTAAGCGCCTTCTCGCTACTGCTAGGGCTTTTGAGCTAGTGGCCCCGAACTAGGCAAAGAGAAAGTTGGAGCCTAACCCTAGAGAGCTCAGGGGGATCCCTTAAGAGAGATGGCCGGGAGATCGTAGAAATCCCTTGTGTAATCTCAGCTAAGAGACAAGAGAGTAAGACTGAGGAGACCTCAGCTTACCACTCCCTGCCTTATATATTGCTGGTCTAGGTGCATGGACCAACTACAGGGAGCCTACCCTAATGCTAGCTATCTATGGTCACCAATAGCCTAAGTAGCTCATCTCCATAATAGATAAGGAAATGCATGGAGCATGTGGTAGGAGTGAGGCAAGGGCCTCGCGGATACAGGATGGAGAGGAGAAGCCACATCATGAGGATGTGGGAGAATGGAAGGGAAGCACTGCCCTGGTTCTATGATAATGGCATGGCTGCCTGAAGGCCGAGGAGATCTATCTAGATCTCTGCCACAGATCAGATCCTAATCTCCGTTAGAGATATCATTGGATAGATCTAAGATCTCATCTGAGATCCAGCCACATCACGTGACCTCGCAAGTGCCGGGGAATACTCTTAAGAGAACTACTAACCTTAGCCTAGGGCTTGACCTTATAAGGCTGCTCCTTCGCATGATCACATGCTCTTGGTCACATGACCTGCATCACATGCTACTGGAGAACTCTCATGATCACGTGTGACCATGTGTTAGGCTGGAGCCATAACAAACAGGAAGTAAGATTGAAATAGCTATTAAGTTGTATTGGAATGGCTTGGAACTAAGTATGTAAAGTTGTAAGTGTTATTAGATAGGGATAAGATAAAGGTAAGAGAAAGCTAAATAACATGTAGCTGATAAACTGAAAACAACTGGAGTTATACTAGAGACAGAATGGAGTTAACTTTATGGCATGGAATATAACATTTTCTGAGAAAAAAAGATGAGGTAGATAATAGCTATGTGGTGGAGTTGTTGAAGCAGGCTATTGATTATAGGGTTTATTCACAGGTGGTCCTTTAAAAAGGTGATAATGGTCAATACCTCAATATATTTACAAGGGTCTGACAAATCAAAAGATCATTTAAAAAGATAACAGTGGAATGCCCTGCTATAAGGCTGCTGCTCCCTCCTAACCATTTTTAACCTTGCCCTTTCCAGAATCAGCCACAATACTGTCCTTCCCCTTCTTATTTCATAGCAGTTAGTACCCAACCAGGTAGAAGTGCATTAATGGAGATTAACTGTCAAGACATTTATCTTCCTCATTCATCCCTTACTTGCTATAATTGTGGCAAGGTGGGACATATTTCTTGGATCTATATGGCCCCTTAGAATCCCACTTAAACAAAAATCCCCTTTTGTGTCACTTTAAGACCTAAACAGCAGCAGCAACAACAAGTCCAACCTATTAGATTTGAAGGGTTCTGTTGTGGGAAACTTCCCACACTCCTTGAATCTTCACTGACACCTTGGGGAATACCATTGTCCTAGACCTTCCAATCTCTATGAGGCTTTTGACTAGTGGCCCCTAACTAGGCAAAGGGAAAGGATGAGCCTATAGTGAGGTCTTGCGTATAAACCTGACCAAGTAGTGGATGAGAGCTGAGGAGGAACCCCACCAGGGGTCGGCCCTTAGATCGAGCTAGGACCTTAGCCTAAGTCACAAGAGGTCAAGACTGGAGAACCCAGCCTTGACATCTCCTGCTTATATATTGCTGGCAAGAGTGCACGGACCAGCTACAGGAGACCTACCCTAAGGGAGCTATCTATGGAGCACCAATAGCTAAAGGGGCTCATGACTAAGTATTAAATAGGAGAGGAGAATGCATGGAGCAGATATGAAGAGTGAGGCAGTGGCCTCTCGTAAGATGTGGGGGAATGGAAGAGAAGAGATACGCCACACCATGAGGATGTGGGAGAATGGAAAGGAAGCACCTAGATCTGGATCTATGAGGAAGGCATGGCAACCTTGAGGCCAAGGAGATCTATCTAGATCTCTGCCACAGATACAGATCCTAATCTTCATAGAGATATCATTGGGGACTGATTTAAGATCCCATTGGGGATCCAGCCATATCACATGACCTATATCTTAGTGCTGGGGAATACTTGTAAAGAACTACTAACCCTAGCCTAGGGCTTGCCTTGTAAGGATACTCATTCGCATGATCATGTGCAACTGATCACATGACCAGCACATCACATGCTCTAAGGTTCCCATGGTCACGTGTGACTGTCGTGTTAGGCTTGCGCTGTAACAGGTTCTCACCATCTGATGCTAATAGATGATATATTACAAAATCAGAGGTTATTAACCTGGTTTACAATATGTCAGATGCAGCTCATTTCCAGGAGATCCAAGCTGCATCTTGGAGTTTGATGAAGGAAGCCAGAGCCTATTTCAAGGATTTTTTTGAGTTAAAGGCCCATTAGCAGGTGGGAAAAGGCAATGAAGATATGAAGAACTAGGTACTATGTTTCTTAAAAGTTCTTTTTCTAAGTTTGTACCATTATGCCTTCAGACAATTGATTGTTTTTACACTGGAATGGTATCTTTGAGCATGGCCCTGGCTAAAGGGTACTTGAATTTTTTCTGAAAGAAAAACTAACAATCATTTGTACACAGATTTTAAATTTGAAACAAAAACCCTAGATCAAATATTTAATTGAACAGAGCATAATGAATTAAAAATACAAACAAAATTATTAGGTAAAACTCATGGAGAATAAAAATAACTAATTATGGATTTACTAATGCCATTATTAACTCAGAAGCATTATTAACTTTTATTAATTAGCAGTTTGTCTGGAAGCATGGCTTATATAAAAAGCCTATGGGAAAGTACTTGACAGTATATAATGCTAATGGAACACAAGAGTCCATAGGGTAAATCACCAACTATGTGGTTCTCTATTTATCAATTAAGAATGAAAAGGGTATTTGGCACCAAGAAAAGATTATAGCAATGGAATCAAATCTTGGTACAATTAATCTTTTAATAGATTATAACTGGTTCAAAAGACATAATCTGGATATTATAACTGGGTAAAGAAGACAATTTAATTTCTGGACTGCAAGAATACATGCTGATTAGTTTATGTTTCAATAACTAAACAAGCAGAACTGAAGAAAGAATTACCAATGGAATTTTGGCCTTTTCTATTAGTCTTTTCTTAGAAAGAATCAGAACAAATGCCAGTTAGAAAGCCATGGAACCATGCAGTTGATCTCAAATTAGATTTTATTTCAAAAAAGAAAAGAATTATTTCATTAGCTAATGAAGAATTAAAGAAAGTATGAGAATTGATCAACAAGAAAAGCTCAATGGGATATATTTAACCTTTAAGGTCACCACAAACCTCTCCAGTATTCTTTATTGGTAAAAAAGATGGTGATAAATGGATGGTTATTGATTATTGGTATTTAAATGACTATATTATCAAAAACAATTATTCAATACCTTTGATTTCCATACTTATTAATCACTTAAAGGAAGCTAATCTTTTTACCACTTTAGATCTCTGATGGGATTACAACAACATTTGAATAAAGAAAGGAAATGAATGGAAAAGTGCTTTTACCACTCTTCTGGGGGCATATGAGCCCTTGGTAATGTATTTTGACATGTGCAATTCTCCTGGCACATTTCAAAACATGGTTATAGTTATTTTTCATAATTTATGGGTTGAAGTTCTAATTTATATTGACAATATTATTATTTTTACCAAGGAAAAATCAAAAGCAGAACATTTCCAGATTATTTGTAAAGTTCTTCAATGCCTTCATGGTCATGACATATTTCTAAAACCCAGCAAGTGCCACTTTTCTCAAATAGAAGTTGATTATATGGGAATAATCATTTCTAGAAAAAGGATATAGATGCAGTTAAACAAGATGAATGCTATTTGTAACTAGCTGACTTCCTTCACTGTCAAACAGGTTTAATCTTTTCTTGACCCGGCTAATTATTACCAGCATTTTGTTCCTTATTTTATGGAGATTGCTAAACCTTTTTATTATCTTATTTGAAAGACTGTTCTTTTTTTCCAACTTCTCCCACCCTATTTAGTCAGAAACCAATGCTTCTAGTATGGCTATGGGACTGTTCTTTCTTTTCAACTCCTCAATGGATCCTGGTATCTGTTATGCCCACATTTATTTTTACTTTCCTGCCATTGTACTTATCTACTTTTTACTTCTACTTTTTGTTTCATGTCTTTACTTTCTTACTTATTTAGAAGTTTACCTTATTTAGTAGCATAACTTGATTTGTGCACATGTACTTAATGAGGTAGCCTTGTATTTCAAGTCCTTAGACTTAAACACTTGGCTATAGCTCTTTTTTGGCTATTGAATAATCCCTAGTAAAGTTCAGTATGCTCTGCCTCTATAGAGCATTATTATAAGTCATATCTCTCTTGTCTAGTCCTTAGAATTGGTGTTATAATTATTTTTCACTTTTCACATCACATGATTTTGGGAACTTTTATAATTTCACATCTTTACATCTTCAAATTTTCATACCTTCACACTTTCACATTTTTACTTTTCACATGGCACATTCTAGAACATTCAAGACTATGACATTATTGCCTGGCAGTTACCATGAGGTACTGCTAAGGTACTTGCTCCCTTTCTGCTATTGGTCTGCTTACTATACCATAGTTTTGGGTAGGCCAGATCTACATGGTCTGTATACCAACTTGTAACATATATAAAGGGCTGGCATAAGCTGGGATTCCCCAGTCTTGTGCACTTGAGCTCTAGAGCTTTATACAAGGCACTTGACTCCTTCTTCTACTCAATTTTTCCTAGTTCCCTGTGGTCTAGAATAAAACCACAGCTTTAGAATTGCACTCACTAGCTCAGCACTGAGACATAAGGACAGGATGGCCAATAGCCATTTTAATTGGGATTAGTAGTGTTCTGCTCTTGTTTTCTGACTTTTCATTTTATTACTCTTGATGTCAAGCCAAGATCATAATAGTATCCAGCAGCCTACATCTCTCATGTGTTCAATTCTGCAGAATTGAATTTTTCTGTCTATAACAAAGAATTATTGGCTGTTATCCTTGCTTTGAAGAACTGGCACCATTATTTTATTGGTTATTCTCAATTTAAAATCTGGACTAACCACAAAATCTTTCTCCATGTCAAGCTTGGTGGCAAACTATTCTTGCTGAGTTTAACTATGTCTTTGTTTATAAACCCAGTTTATTTAATGGGTATGTGAATGCTCTCTCTTATTACCCTGATCATGGGGTTCTGGCAGATCTTAACAAGGCTGTTACCACCATTCTTTCTGATTCTGTTCTTATTTATGTTCTTTTTCCCTCTTCTGATTTCTTTTCAGCTGTTGCTTATTTTTCCTCTTCTCTTTACCTTCCCCTCTTGTGGTGTTATGACAAGATTTTGAAGGTTTACAAAAAAAAAAACAATCAAGTTTTTGTTCCTCTTTCATTGTATTCATGGCTTCTTCATTTAACTCATTCTTTACCTCTGGAAGGTCATTTGAGTCAACAATGAACTTCTTATTTGATTACTTATTTCTATTATTGGCCTTCAATAAAGAAGAATATTGCAGATTCATTAAATAATGCCCTACTTGTACAATGGTCAATGGGCAAGAATCTGCAATTCTTATTATGCCACTTCCAGTGGCCTTTACACCTTGGAAGGATATTTCCATTGATCTAGTTACAGGATTACCAGAAGTTTGAAGTCAAGATGCTATTTTAGTAGTGGTGGACAGGTTTTCTGAAGAAGTTGTTTTTATTTCATGTCCTTCTCTTTTTTCTCTAGATTTAGCAGAACTTTTCTGTGACCACATGTGATTATATCTTGGACTTCCTCACTCTATCATGTTGGATTGAGGGATACAGTTCATCTTCTTTTTCACTACTAAACTCAACTAGGAATTGGGGATTTTGCAGAAAACTTCCAATACATATTATCTGCAAACAGACAGACAAACAGAACAAATCAATCAGGAATTGGAGAAATATTTGTGGATTTTTGTTGTCAAAAGATAGCTGGACTGGATTAATTGGGTTAAGATAGCAGAGTTCCATTACAACAATTCCTTTTCATCTGTTACTTAAACCACCCCTTTTTCCAATACCAAATTATTTCCACTCTAAATGGGTTTTGAAGCACCAGAGAATTCCTCTATTTTTATATCTGAACTGAATAAATCTTTTGCCATTGTTAAAAAATCCTTAGAGAAGACTTGAGCATCCATGCTCAATTACAATACTAGCAATCTTACCCTTTTTTTTATTCTGGAAATCAGTCATGCTATATACAAAAAACCTTTTCCTTTTTTATCCTTCCAAAAAGCTTACTTAATGATGAATTGGTCCTTTTATCATTAAAGATGTTCTTTCTAATGCAGTTTGCCTTTGTCTTTCTACTTCTGTGAAAATTTACCCAGTGGTCAATGTTAGTTAGATCAAACCTGCTCTTGATTCTATGTCCAGGCAAGAAGTCTTAACTTCTGAATTCTGTTGTGGTGACAGAGGAAGATTATGTGGAATATGAGGTCAATTAAATCATTGACTTTTATCTATGTTAGGAAAAGTTGGAATATTTAGTTTATTGGAAAGGTTATTCTGATTCAGACCACACTTGGCAGTTCCTAGCAGATATGGCCAATGCTTCTGTACTGGTTGCAAAATTTCACAAGCTTTATTTCATGGCATCTTATTATCTTTTTCTCCTGATTTTGCTTATCTTTTTTATTCATATATTAACTTTACCTCAGTGCCTTCTTTTTGTGTTTCTTATCTGGAATCCAAGTACTAGAAAGGGGGTAGTATAATGATATGTTTTTTTTCTTGATTATGTAACCTTTTGAAATAACTTCTTGCCATCCTGTCTTCAAGTCTTGATACTAAGCTGGTGAGCACAAGTAAGCAGTGGTTTTGTTCTAGTGCCACTAAGAACTAGGCAAGAAGATAGAGAAGAAAAAGTCAAGTGCCTTGTATAAAGCCCTAGAGCTCAAGTATGCAAGACTGGGAAAATCCAGCTTGTACTAGCCCTTTATATATGATACAGGAGTGCACACAGACCATGTACCTAAGGTCTGCCCTGAACTATGCTACAGTAAGCCCACCAATGGCAATAAAGGAGTAAGTACCATAGCAGTATCACATGGTAACTGCCAGGCAATAATGTTATGGTCTAGGCTGGTCTAGAATGTGATATGTGAAGGTATGAAAGATTGAAGAGGTGAAAGAGTGAAGAGGTAAGGGTTACCATGGTCACATGATGTGACATGTGAATAGTCAAAGTGAAATATACAAAGTGGGGAAAAATAAAGAAAAAGTAAAAATAGAATTATAATATCTTTATCTTATTTTTTCATGTGATTAGCCTCATGTTTTCATCCCTGCAGGGTTAGTTTTATTTCTGTCTCTTCTTAACTTCTTGTTCATTTTCAGAGAAGCATAACCCTTAATATTTCCATAATTGCTTCTCTTTTTTTTTATCCCCATGCCTCTTATATAGAAAAGTTCTCATCAGGGTTTTGATCTGTGCATAGACCTGTAGCTTATAAATACTATATCCTTAGCATTTCAAAGCCCTGACTTTGAGCACTTGTATTATATAGATGTTAACTCTAGCTTCCCTTTACTATTATCTTTTTTTTTTTTTTGAGTCTATGGCACATCAATCTTGGTGTGCATAACAGTGATTTGATCAGATAAGACTAAAATCAGTAGAATTGAATCAGATAGACAAGAATATAAAAAAAGAGGGGATAAGTTCTAAGAAAATCAAAGGTACAGTCAAGTTTAAAGGAGAATCACTTATAGTATGGGGCTGTATTGGATGAAATGGTATGGGAGTTCTGAGTAAAAGAATGGATGCTGAACAGTATGTGGCAATTTTGGAGAAAGGATTTTTTCAGAGCATAAAGAATTCTGGAATTCCTTCAGATGAAATTATCTTTCAGCAAGATAATAATTCCAAGCATAACTCTAGAAGAGCTCAAATCTGGTTTAAAGAGCAAGATATCAAGCTTCTGGATTGGCCTGCTCAATCTCCAGACCTTAATCCTATTAAACACACTTGAGATCATTTGAAAAGATGCCTTTCAGGTTATGAGAGGGCACCTACAGGAGTTCATCAATTATGGAATAGGGTGGTAATAGAGTGGAAAAAGATTTCAGTGAAGGGGTGTCAAAAATGGATAGAAAGCATTCATAGAAGAATTTAAGCAGTTATCAAGGCCAAGGGAGATCATATCAAGTATTAAATATCATATTCTATTTAAAGTCAAAAATCTGTCCCAATAAGTTGTCATTTTGATATGATTGCCATGTTACCAAAACATAACCACATGCTTTGATTATTGGACCAATAGAAAGCCATGAGCAAGAACTGCATTTTATGTACTTATAGTCTAGCATGATAATCAGTAGTTATTGATAGCCATTGCATTTAGTCCAAAACATTGGAACATTGGAATAGTTTTTTAAGCCACTGTATGTACCTATAGGTATAGGCAATTAGCCCTTAAATGAGGTGAGTATAATTTATCTACAGTATGTAATGAGTGTGGGCTTACTTTTAGTCAATAGTATTGAACTAATGGGAGTAGGAAGGAGCAGTTGTGTTAATGTAGCAATGATCTGAAAAAAAAATAGTGGGTATAGGTAAATGTGAATCTGTTTGTGTCTGCCATTTGGCCTAATCTCTGACATACTCCCTCAGGCCAGGTACAGTGCTAATTCATCAATCAGCCTCTCATGTTTGATTCATGCAAGGGATTTTGTAAGGCCATTAGTGAGCATTTTGGTGGGGGGCATGTACATGGGTATAAGTATGTTATTTTTTGACTTGTTTATGCACAAGGTGGTTATGAACAGGAATGTGGTGAGTGTGAAAGTGAAAATGGGGCCCTTTGAAAGTAAGATGGTGCCTATGCTGTTAACAAGTATTTTTGGTGGATTGTGGCATGTATGTGGTAATGCCAGTATAATTAAGGAACTAATGCAGCCAAAGTGCCTGCCTGGCCCCATGTTCTAGTGTTATGGATCTAGATTAACAGCAAGAGAAAACAACCTTGGGAAATGCCCAAAACTGGGGAGGATAAAAGAATGGTAGTCTAGAGGAGACACTAGAAAACAAGATAACCAGATAAACAAGTTCTTTAGAATGAAAAACCAGTCTATGCCCTTGCCTCTTTATATATTGCTACAAAGTGTGCATAGACCAGGCCATAAGGAATACATTTTGTAGCTAATATATAGAGAACAATGCTAAATAAAGAAATAGGGTAAAGGGAAACTAAAATAGAAATCAATGGCAAATAAAGAGTAATTAGTAAAAAAGGGCAAGGCAAAGGTAAGATATAACATCAGAGGGCTAGATCATAACATTAGAGAAAGTCTAGACTACAATAAGATAAAAGGCTATGTTACATAAGGTGCAAAGACTAGATCAGGCTAGATCTAACCATATGGCATGATAAGATATATGATAAGATAAGATGAGGTATGATAAGATAAGATCAAAAAAAGTGGTCAAAGATAGTAAATAGTAAAGAGAACTTAGCTTAAGATAAAAATAAAAAATAACTGCATGAAATTATCTCATTTGTAAAGAAGGAATAAACAAAGGGGGTCAGTTTCCATATGCTTGTGGATGTGGGTGGAGAGAATTGTGTCAATTACATAACAGAAGAGATATTCTGTAAGTGTTATGCATCCAAAGAGTACTATCCAAATACTAGCAACAAATACCAGTGAGTAACAGGCAAATAACAACAACAAGAGGGCTTTTAAGACTAGTGGCCCCAAACCAGGCTTGTGAATCTTGATAGGGGAATCCAAGTTAATACTAGCAACTAGTGTCAGGCTATAAGGAGTAGAGGAGAAGAAATAACTCAGGTTAATACTAAAGTGCCCAAGTAAAGGAGAAGTAAAATACAAGTGATTAAGACTGGAGAGACTTCAGATCTTGTCCACCCTATATATATATTGTCAGGAGGCATAGCCTCTACACAGGATGAGTAATCTACTATCTATGTAAACCAATAGCAGTCTTAAATAGGAAACTGGGCATAGGGTATATGAGTAAAGAATGAGGCAGTGGCCTCATGAATCAAGGAATTTAGAAGAGGAACCACAACCATGAGGATGTGGGAGAATGGAAGCTCAGAGTAAGCAGATATGAACAAGGCATGGCAACCATAAGGCCAAGGAGATCTATCTAGATCTGTTAGATTAGATGTCATTAGTATCAATCTAAAATCTTATCTGAGATCCAGCCACATCATATAACTAACCCATAAGTAAGGGAAACTCTAAATAAAGAATTAAATCTTAGCCTAGGGTTTATCCTTATAAGGCAGGCAAGTCCCATGGTCACATAAGTAAACCATCAGTGTTTGCTAAGCACATAACAGGAAGGGCAGTAATCAAGGAGTTGTTAATGGAATCAGAGAAACAGAGATCAGGGTAATGAAAAAGAGTGTCAGGGCCAGCAAGAGAGAATCCAGCAATATAATGGAGCCAGATGTCAAAGTCAGCAAGGTTGAGAAGCCAATGGGCTTGTTAACAGTTGAGGGCCTGGAAAATATGAAAGTAGGTGAGGTGCTTGTGGTCAGTGAAGACTTGAATAGTATGGGGAAAGCCTTAAAAATACTGGTGCCAGGTTTTAAGAGTGCAGATAATTGCAAGGAGCTCATGGTCATAAATGTTATATTTTTACTTGGTGGCAGAAAAGGTCTGCAATAGATAGAAGCAGGGGTGCCAGTATTCATTTGAATCCATCTGAAGAAGAATGCCATTAAATATATATATAGAGGCATTGATAGAATTACATATCTAGCAAACACAATGGTCTCTAGCACATGACCATGGGAACTTTAGAGCACATGATGCAAATGGTTGCATAGTCATGTGACCAGAAGCATGTGATCATGCAAACAAGTATTCTTATAAGGATAACCCTAGGCTAAGGCTAAGCCCTTTATATTAGAGTATTTCCCTGCATCAGGTATCAGTCACATGATATGGCAGATCTCAGATGAGATCCAGGTACAGTCCCTGATGATATGTGATCTTAGGATCTAAATTAGGATCTGCATCTGTGGCAGAGATTCAGATTGGATCTTCTTGGCCTTGCTGCTATCAGGCTTCTTTCATATATCTAATTCTGTGCAACTTTCCTTTTATTCTCCCACATTCTCATGGTGTGGCTTCTCTTCCATTCCTATCCCTTGATCCATGAGGCCACTGCCTCACTTCTCATTCCCACTCCATGCCTTCTTCATCCCTTATATATTAGCTAAGTGATTACTGCTATTGATGTCCTTAGATAGTAGATCTTTAGGATAGGCCTCCTGTACTTGATCTGTGTGCAGACCCTGGCAATATATAAGGCAGGGGATGCAAGCTGGGATTTCCCCAGTCTTGTTCTCTTGACCTCTTAGCTGGTTATATAGGATAACTCTTTTCTGCTAGCTTCTGATTTATACAAGAGTAGTGGTCTCATTCTTTTTCTATTTGCCTAGTTAGGGGCCACTAGCTAAAAGCCTCACCAGTTTCCCAGGACACATTAGAAGCATTCAGCAAGGTAGCTCAAGTATTAAAACAGAACAGGTAGTTGTCCATTTCAGGTGATAATGGCAAAGGGGCAGAAGAGGTTAGGGAGTTGAATAACAGGCTAGAAGAGAAAGAAGGCCTTAAGGGAGTCAAAGGATTTCTGGCAGGCTAGAGTCCAGGACCAAGAAGCCATCCTTTTGATAAGATCAAGAAAAGAATAGGTAATAAAGGAGTAGTTGGGGATAAATTGCCAATAAAAGTTAGTGAAGCCCAAAAAGAAATGGACATCCTTGACTTTCTGGGGAGTGGACCACTTGGCAATATCATCTCATTTAATGGGGTCCATGATGAGTTCACCAGGATAAATTACTATTCTTAAGTATTCAACCTTAGGTAAGATAAAGATGCATATCTCCAGTTTTAAGGGGAAATTAAGGTCCACTATGCATTGGAGCATGTGGGAGGTTAGGGTTCTGTGTGTGTTAGTTTCAGGCAAGGAAATGAGAAGGTTATTTATATAGATAATAAGCCATTCTTCTGCAATTATGTTATAAAAGAAGTTATTCATAAAGCACCAGAAAGTGGCTGATGAGTTATTTAATCCAAAGAACATCACTGTGGATTCAAAGAGGCCTTCATGGGTGATGAAGGCTGCCTTCCATTGGTATCCATCTTTGATATGGACATTGTTATACTTCCATTGGATGTTGAACTTGATAAAGTCCTTGGCTTCTCATAGTTAGTCAATAAGATCAGAGATAAGGGAAAGAGAATAGGAATTTTAAATGGTATGTTTGTTGAGGTACCTATAATCTTGGCAGGGACAAAGTTTGCCATTCTTCTTTTTGACAAAGAAAAAGAAGAAGGCTTGAGAGGAGTTTAAAGGGAAAATCTTGCCAGTGCAGAGGTTCTCTTCAATGAAGTTCTTGATGGCTTGGCATTCAGGGGGGACAAGGGATAGACCTTGTTAATCTTTGAAATGAAGGTTTCATTGAGACTGATCTTACGGTCATAGAGTCTGGAGAGTGAAAGTTTATCAAGGGTGTTCAGAGTATTAGAGAAGACTGCAGTAAATTGCTGGTATTTGGAGGGCAGAGTGGTCTTGAGTTTGGCCTTTTTAGCCTCAATGGTGAGTTCTATGGAGGTAGTGAGTTTTGCTACCATAACTAAGGGTATTATGATTCCCCTTTTCTTTTTTCTTTTCCTTGCCATGTTTCACTTTCATGCATCTTGGATGCTTTCTTGTTCATGTTCTGGAACCTTCCCCTTCTTTTATTCCAGAACATTCTCTGACTCAGCCAATATAACTCATAATCTGCTCCACTTGCATAAGTCACACTGTATTACTCACCAACTGCTTCTCCCATGTTCCATCTGTTTTCACACTGATCTATTACTTAGCACTCATCATCCTTATGACTTATTCAACTGAGTCTGAACCTTATTCCTCTGTACTATAAAGTAGCATACTTTACCTCCCTTCTTCTTATGCTACTTCTATCTTCCATTTTCACCTTCTATCCTCACATCAATTACTCAATACCTTGGCCACCTTGAGGCTACTTCCTCTTGGTAATATATCCCTTCTTAGTCCATGCATTGATGTACAAGAGGGAACCCTTGATCCCCACAGGCCAGCATTCCTGTGGTAGCTTGACACTTTGTCTGAGCATCTTCTTGACAGTGTTATTCTTGTATCACACCACTTCTTGTCCATGAGCTGACCCTTTGTTGAGCTTACCCCACTTATAGTTCCCTCTTTCAAAGATCTATGCCTGACTCTACCCAGACCTAGTATAACAAAGGGAAGGAATGCAGAGCAGGAGTTAATAACATGGAAAAAGTGCCATTTATAGAGGTTATCATTAATAAATTGGTTCAGCAACTTGCTGTCAAGGTAACAAATAACATACTTATTATTGAAGAGGATAAATTCCCTAACTGTATGTTGTTAAAGGGAAGGCTGGGCAGTTTTAGAGCAGTAGAGCTTCTTGAAGTGGTCTAAGATCAAGGAGATGATAATTGAGTTTGCCATCCAGTTGATACTAGGGTTCATGTCTTAGAGCTACAGAAATATGAGGATCAAGGTTTTTCTATCACATGTCATGACATGGTAGGACATGAAATGGGTTACTTTTTCTAAGTAAAGAGGTATAGTGCATATGTGGGTGATATAATCCTTCTTGTTTAGGAAGAAGTTAATGTTCTGGATGTTGAAAGGGGTAGGAAGTTAGATAGTAGGGAACTTGTGGTGGGAAATGAACTCCCAGTCAATGTAGTTGATTTACACCCCACTATTGACTAGAGTAGAGGCATTTATGACTAATTATGGGCATGTGGAGGGAAAAACTTGTACAGGAATTCTTATTGACTTTTTAAAGAATGATACAAGTACAGATATGCATATAAGAGAGGAAGCACCTTGTATAGAGAAGATACTCCACTTCAAAAATCCAACCCAACTCTTCCCATTTCAGATTCTTCACCACTAACCTCTAAAATCTTTGTTATCTTTTCTTTGTCAGTGACCTTCTTGATGGATTTCCATAGAGTGGTGGTTGTGCTAGTGGTAAAGGTAATAGGGTAAATGTTTGGGCAGATTGTGATATTGTATTTGGGTTTTCTGCAATAAAGGCTGAGACCAAGCTTGAAGCATCATTCTTGTTCTTGAAGGGTAAGCTTGGTGAGTTGAACAGAGTTAATATCCATGGCATTCAGATTTTTCTCTGTTCAAAGGATAATAGAGGGAGTACTAGAGGTCCAGGCATAAGCCTTGGAGTTCTTGCAATGGAGCTCTGTGAGCTTATCATGGTTAGAAATGCCTTGAAAGTGGATGGCTTTGTCATACCAATCCTCTATGATGCTGGGGATCTTGTTAAGGTTTTAAATTTGATTTGATAGAATAACCAGAGTTCCTCTCTGGCTTTATAGTAAGTAATAAGGACATTGTTATCCTTAATGTTAGTGAGAACTGCATAGTTCTGGAACTCTGCAGTGTACTTGGTAATAAAGGGAGTCCACTTGCCTTTCTTATTCTGGCATATCTATATGTTAGTAAGCCAGTTGACTATGAAGGTAATGGTATTTTGTTTTTTGAATAAGGCATTAAACACCTTGATGAATGTGCTAAAGATACCCATGAAAACCACCATACCTGTGATGCTCTTCTTTCAATATGTGGTTGCCCAAGGGAGAATGGGGCCTTTAGTCATATAGAAAAGAGTAAATGTGATCTTTTTCTTATCAGAGCTATAGACTGTGGTGTTGATGAAGAGATAAAACTGGACTGAGTCCAGCCAAGCTTCTGCTTTGAAGTGGTCACCATCAAAGTACTTAGGAGTGCCAAGGCAGAGCTCAGTAGATTTGGTAAGGAATGGGGTATTGGATATGGTGGGAGTAAAAAAAGTTATGGAAAGAAGGTGGAAAAGAGGTCATTGCCTGGTGGGGGTAGGAGAGGAAGGTGTGAATATGCAAGGGATCTGTAGAAAAGAAGAGAACTTGTGCACTAAGGCATAATCTTGTTCTTGATCTTTGGCTAAGAACAAGAAGAGATCTTAAGGATCTTTTTCTGAGGTGCTAAGGTGGTAACTAGAGGTATCTTCTATTTCAGAAGACTCTAGGGGGTCCTCCACAGGTTTATATCTAGGCTCTCTCCAGAGAGTGTCAAGGAATAAGGATGTTGTGGGTGCCCTACCTGCCCTAAACCTTGATACTTGAGATATTCTTGGTAAATGCTTCTATTTTCAAACTATAGCTGTTACAGTGCCAGCCTAACACAATGGTTGCATGTGACTGTGGGAACTGTGGAGCATGTGATGTGACTGGTCATGTGCCAGGAGCACGTGATTATGCGAATGAGTTGCCTTATTAAGGAAACCCTAGGCTAAGGCTAAGTCTTATTTTAGAGTATTCCCTGGCATCAGGTATTGGTCACATGATGTGGCAGATCTCAGATGAGATCTAGACCCTTCTGATGATATCTGATCTCTCAATCTAGATTAGGATCTGATTTGTGGCAGAGATCCAGATTGGATCTCCTTGGCCTCTAGATAGCCATGCTGCACTCATAGATCAATACCAGTGCCATCTTCCATTCCACCCACATCCTTATGGTGTGGCTTCTCTTCCATTCCCTTCCCTTGATCCATGAGGCCACTGCCTCACTCCTCATTGCTGCCCCATGCTCTTTCTCATCTATCTATTTAGAGGTAGGAGCTACTTTAGCTATTGATGCCCATAGATAGCACACTTTAGGGTAGACCTCCTGTACATGGTCTGTGCGCAGACTTCCACAATATATAAGGCAGGGGGTGCAAGCTGGGAAAACCCAGTCTTGCTCTCTTGACCTCTTAGCTGGTTATACAGTCTGAACACTCAGTACTGCTGGCTATTGGTTTATACAAGAGCCCAGGTCTCATCCTTTCTCTCATCGCCTAGTTCTGGGCCACTAGCACAAAAGCCCAAGCAGCTATTAGGATAAGACTAGAAGTGTCCACCAAGGTCGTCCCAAGTATCAAGGCAGAGCGGGAAGTCTCCTGCTTCAATAGCAGGGCTTTTGTGCTAGTGGCCCCTAACTAGGCTGCTAAAGGGAGAGAGAATATGGTAATCCTATGTAAAGTCTAAGCTCAGCAACCAGAGAAGCCCATGCCAGAAGAGAGCTCAATAGAATCCCATCTTGGAACAGCAAAAAGATCTAGTGGGCTACTTGTATAATTCCACAGGTGTTTAGCCTAAAGGACAAGTAGAGCAAGACTGGGGAAAACCCAGCTTGCACTCCCTGCCTTATATATTGCCAGGGTCTATGCACAGACCAAGTATAGGGAGCCTACCCTAATGTTTACTATCTATGGTCACCAATAGCAGTAAGGCCTATATTAAATAGATGGGGGAAAAGCATGGAGCAGAAATAAGAAGTAAGGCAGTGGCCTCATGGATCAAGGAATTTGAATGGAAAAGGAACCTGTTATGGCTTCTTGCCATCTGGGCCTTGAGACTTCTTGATGTTTGCCCTTGTGTCTAGATCAACAATGAGCTTTTGTGCTAGTGGCTCTAACTAGGCTGCTTGAAGAGAATACTATAGGTCCTGTATAAAGCAGATGCTCAGCAACCTAAGAAGTCTGACCTAATAAGAGCTCAAAGGGATCCCTCCTTGGGGATGGCTATGAGATCAAGTGCTATCCCTTGTAGATCCTGTAATGGATAAGAAATTAAGACTGAGGGAATCCTCAGCCCTAGCTCCTTGCCTTATATATTGCCAGTGATCATGCATGGACCAACTATAAGGAGCCTACTCTAAATGTAACTATCTATGGGCACCAATAGCTAAAGGGGCTCTTATCCTAATAGATAAGGGAATGCATGGATTGTGAGGTAGAAGTGAGGCAATGGCCTTGTGTATAAGGGGATGTGATAGAAGAGAAGTCACACCATGAGAATATGGGGAAATGAAAGGTGCACTGGTTCTCAGATATGAATAAGGCATGGCTACCATAAGGCCAAGGAGATTCCATCTGGATCTCTGCCACAGATCAGATCCTAATCTAGATCATAAGATCAGATATCATTGGGTACTGGATCTAGATCTTATCTGAGATTGTTACGGCTTCAGCCTAACACAACAGTCGCACGTGACCGTGGGAACTGTGGAGCATGAGATGTGCTGGTCATGTGATCAGTTGCACGTGATTGTGCGAATGAGCTTCCATACAAGGCAAACCCTAGGCTAAGGCCAAGTCCTTATTCAAAGTATTTCCCTTGCACAAAGGTATTGGTCACATGATGTGGCAGATCTCAGATGAGATCCAGATCTTCCGATGACATCTGATCTTACGATCTAGATTAGGATCTGATCTGTGGCAGAGATCCAAATTGGATCTCCTTAGCCTTCAGGCAGCCTTGCTTCATTCATTGATCTATGCCTGTGTGCTTCCATTCTCCCACATCCTCATTGTGTGGTTCCTCTTCATTTCCAATCCCTTGATCCATGAGGCCATTGCCTCACTCCTTACTGTCGCCCCATGTTCTTCTTCTCATATATCTATTTAGAGGTAGGAGCTACTATAGCTATTGGTGACCACAAATAGCATACTTTAGGGTAGACCTCCTGTACATGGTCTGTGCACCATTACTGACAATATATAAGGCAGGGGGTGCAAGCTGAGGTCTCCTCAGTCTTGCTCTCTTGACCTCTTAGCTGGTTACACAGTCTGAACTCTCAGAACTGCTGGCTACTGGTTTATACAAGAGTAGTGGTCTCATCCCTTCCCTCATTGCCTAGTTTGGGGCCACTAGACTAAAAGCCTCAGCAGTTGTCAAGGATAGAACAGGAGCATCCACCAAGGAGAATACGAGTATCAAGGAGTAATGGGAAGATTCCATTTCAGAGATTTGCCACATCATATAACTAATACCTGGTGCAAGGAAATACTCTGATAAAGGACTTAGCCTTAGCCTAGGGTTAACCTTATAAGGCAACTCATTCACACAATCATGTGCTTCTGGTTACATGACTATGCAACCATTTGCATCACATGCTCAACAGTTCTCATGGTCATGTGCTGTGAACTGTTGTGTTCACTAGTTACATAATAGAACCACACTATAAGAATATGGGAGAATGGAAATGTACAAGATTAAAGATATGAAAGAGACATGGCCCATTATGCACCCATAGATATGAGTGCCAAATGCTCAGGGAAAAGTAAAGACAAGGGAAGCTGCAAATTAACACTGTTATTACAAGTGCTCAAAGCTAAAGAGTATATGGCAAGAAGTAACTAGTTTGTGTAGTACAGATCCATGTGCATGGATTAAGTCCCTGATGGGAACCTTCCTATCCATGTGGCACAGGGATCAAAAAGAAGAGAAACATTGGTGAAAACCATCAAGGGTTATGCTTTTGAAGACTGGAAAGAAGAAATGGAAATAAAAAGAAATAGTGGAGATGAAGGTAATTCTGTAGAGTCTGAAGGCCTGAGGCTAATCCTTAGCTCTAGATCATGTGACCCATTATATGCCCTGATAAGATGATAGATTAGATAATCTCATGCTAAAGATAAGATAATGTCACATGATCAAGAAAAAGAAAAAGTACATTATAATACTACCCCCTTTTTAGCTCTCAGATTCCAGATAAGAGAACTGCAGAGGTGTTTCTGTGGTAAAATTCACATAGAGATGAAAGAGACAAGCAAACTCTGAGAAGAGAATGGAGAAAATTTGATAAGGAGCAGATGAATGTAGTTTGTGAAAGATCAGACATGGCAATTGGCCAAAGATGTTGCCAATGCCCCTGAAATTGTTTACAATTTTCACAAACTACTTTCATCTGCTTCTCATCAAATTTTTCCCATTTCTGTTATAATTATTTTTTACTTTTCACATCACATGACCGTGGGACACCTTTATCTTTTCACCTTTTCACATCTTCACACTTTTACATTTTCACAATGTCACATCTTCACATTTCACTCCTTCACACTTTCACTCATTCACATATCACAGCCTAGACCATGACATCATTACCTGGCAGCTTCCTCATGGAACTGCTAAGGTACTCACTCCTTTA
>JBBPJW010000834.1:0-20003 GCA_038088935.1 Pulveroboletus aff. viridisquamosus
CCTTTCCCTTTGCCTAGTTAGGGGCCACTAGTCAAAAGCCTCATAGAAGATCTAGAAGGAAGTCCAGAGACCATTGGCGTTCCCCAAGGAGTAGGAGTTCGAGCGTGGGAAGTTTCCCACAACACAAATAATATACAAGTGCTCAAAGCTGGGGCTTTGAGATGCTAAGGCTACAGTTTACATACCTGACAGAAGTGCCCATGGACCAAGTCCCTGATGGGAACTTTCCCATACATGCAGCATGGGGATCAAAAGAAAGAGAAGCATTCATAGGAATCATCAAAAGTCCAGCTTCTGAAATAAAAGAGAAGTAACAGAAATGAAAAGAAGTCAACAGGGACCTAGACATGAGGCTAACCCTGTGCCCTGAGTCTCAAGACCTGTCACATGTCCCTGATAAGATAAAAGATTAGATAACCATGTGGAGAAGATAAGATAAAGTCACATGAATTTAAAAAAAAAAGAGTATCATAATATCTATACTCCTGCTAAACCCACTGAGCTTCATCTCAGTACCCAGAGTACTACAATGGACACAGGTCTAATGCTGAAACCTGGATGGACTCTGTTTAGTTTTACCTCTTTGTTAACCAGGCTGTATACAACTCTAACAAGAAGCACATAGCCTTTACCCTCTTCTATATGATCAAGAGCTCTGCCCAATTCTGGGCCACTATCTATCAAAAACAATATATCAAGGGCACCTTAGTAACCATGGGGTCTTTTACCAATCTAATCACTGCCTTCCTGGCAGCATTTAAGAACCAGGACACAGTCAGTTCAGCCATCCACTGGCTGGCCAATACACAAATGCAACTTAACAAGAAAGAAGAATGAACTTATCCTCTTGCCATGTATACAGCTGAGTTCCAGAATCATGCTGTAATGTCAAAATCAAGGATAATTCCATCTTGATCAGCTACTATAAGACAGGACTAGCTTCTTGGATCTCTTGTTGCATCTACTCCATGGAAATGGTACCCAGCAAGATAACTGACTGGTATCTCAAAGCTACCCACTTCAATAGCATCAATAAATGATCCAAGTTCATTGAACAATAAAGAAAGACATCCAGGGCATTTACCTGGACTTCCATCTTCCCCTCAACCCCTTGAATTGAAAGAGATCCAAATGCAATGGATGTTGACTTCATAAAGCTCAACAAACTTACTCCCCAAGAACATGAACACTGCCAAAAGAATCAGCTCTGTTTTCACTGCTGAAAATGCAGCCACTCTGCCAACAAATGTTTAACCTTCCCATCCTCCTCTTCTAGCATGCCAAAGAAGACACCTCAAGTAAAGAAGGTTTCTGCTGAAAAACCATCAGGAATAGAAGAGGTTAGTGATGAAGAAAAGGTTAAAGTCAGAAGAGTGAATCAGAGTACCTTCTATATGCAAGATACTCCCACTTTTTCTTATGCTCCTGTACTTGTATTACAATCTAGAAAAGCAATCAGAATCCCAGTACAAGTTTTCCCACCCAAGCACTCAAGAAAAGTCATAGATATCTCTGCTTTAGTTAACAGCAGCATTCAAATCAACTGTATTGACTAGGAATTCATGTCCCACCACAAATTCCCAGCCACTCATCTTCTCCAAGCCCTCCACATATGAAATGTGGATGCCTCCACCAATAGCAAGGAAAGAATCACTTATACCTGCAAAGTCATCCTTCACATTCAATTTGTTACTACCAAGGTTCTTTGCTATGTCATGAAATGTGGCAAAGAGACCTTGATCCTAGGACTTCCCTGGCTAAAAGAGGCCAACCACTCAATAAACTGGAAGAGCAGCACTCTTGTTATCCCCTCTGCCACTGACATCTTAAAGGAACTTTGTTGTTCTATCTTCTTGCTCCAAGACTTGAAGCTATACCACTTCAAGGAAACCACCCTTGATAACAAAGAACTCTTTATTGATTACTTGCAATATACCACCCCCAAGAAGTCCCTCCAGGACTATCTCTACCTCTGGCACTCTTTATGAATCATTTATGCCTGTTTAGCATTTCTATTCTTTGTCACCATTGCCAGGCTCACCACTTCCACCAAGCTCACCATTGAGGCCAAAAAGGCCCAACCCAAGATGGAACTTCCACCAGAATATTAGGAATTCACATCTGTACTTTTGAATGCCCTCAAAACCCTTGATTACTCACCTTCCAGCAGGCTCTATGACCACAAGATCAATCTTAAGGACACCTTCATTTCTAAAATAGGTAAGATTTACCCCATATTTCCACCAGAATGCCAGGTAACTGAGGAGTTCCTGGAAGAAAACCTCTGGGCTGGAAAAATCTGCCCTTCTAACTACTCTCAAGCATTCTTCTTCTTCTTTATCAAAAAGAAGGATGGTAAACTCCATCCATGCCAAGACTACCATTATTTTAATGAACATACAGTGTGCAACATGTACCCTCTATTTCTTATCTCTGACCTCATTGACAAGCTTTATAAAGCAAAGCTATTCACCAAATTTGATGTTTGTTGGAGATATAACAATGTTCACATCAAGGATGGACACCAATGAAAAGTGGTCTTTATTACACACAAAGGGCTCTTTAAGCCAATGGTAATGTTCTTTGGCCTTAATAATTCACCTGCCACATTTCAGTGATTTATGAATGACTTCTTCTGTGATATAATCACAGAAGGTTGGTTGGTCATTTATATAATGACCTCCTTATTTCCTCCCCCAATGCTGAAACACACTGCCTTTGTACTGCCCACATTCTTCAATACATGGCAGAACTTGATCTCTATCTGAAATTGGAAAAATGTACCTTCACCTCCAAGTTAGTAGAATGCCTTGAAATGGTTGTCTGACCAGGACAATTTGCCATGGACCCTGTAAAACTTGATGGAATTACCAAGTGGCCAATTCCCCAAAAGATTAAAGATATTTGATCCTTTTTGAGGTTCACCAACTTCTACTGGCAATTTATTCCAAATTACTCTTTCATTGATCATCTGCTTCTTGATCTCACCAGTAAGATGGCTTCCTGGTCCTGGTCCCCCTCCTTCCAAGAGTTCTTTGATTCACTCAAGGCACTCTTTCTCTTTTAGCCAGTTCTCCAACTCCCTGATCTTTCCTAACCCTTTGCTATTACCACTAATGCCTCTACATATGCATCTGGCAGTTTTCTCCTTCAAACCAATGCCAACAGAGACTGGCACCCTTGATTTTACCTCTCACAGACCTTCTTCCCTGCTGAGAAAAACTATGACATTTATAATCATGAACTCCTCATGATTATCCATGCCCTAAAAGCCTGGAGACAATATCTCCAGGGCTCTCTCCACTTGGTTCAGGTCTTCACTGACCATAAGAACCTCACTTATTTCCATACCCCTCAGATACTCAATTGCTGACAAGCCCATTGGCTCCTCAACCTCACCAACTTTGACATCCAGCTCCAACATGTTGCTGGAATCTCCCTTGCTGGGCCTGATTCTCTCTTATGCCATTTGAATCTTTGCCTGGATTCCTCTGCCAACAACTCAAAAGTTACTCTACTCCCTAAGATTATCTTTTGCCATGTCATTGATGCCATCCTTTATACCCACGTCCATAAATATCAAGTGAATGACCTTTTGCACCTCTTTGTTCTTCAGAAATGGGATGGTCCCATGCACAATGGCTTAAAATCATGCTTTTGTGACTGGAAGCTTCATAATACTTTGCTCATGTACCATGACCACATGTATATTTCCCCAGATGAAACCCTTTATTGCTCCATTCTCTGCTGCTGCCATAATCATGAAACTGCTGGCCATTCAGGATATTTTGAGAGCAGAATGCTGGTCCAACAAGAATTTTGGTGGCCTAGTCTTGCCACCTATGTCTGCAAATACATTGATGGTTGCACTGTCTGCCAACAGCACAAAGTCAACACTTATCCCTCCATGCCTGCTCTTCACCCCATTTTCTTAAGGGCTCTTTGCCCCTTCCAGCAGATTTCCTATGATCTGATCACCAATCTTCCCCATTCCAATGATTTTAATTCCCTGTTGGTTGTAATTGACCATGGGCTTACTAAGGGAGTAGTTCTTATTTCCACCAAGAAAATCATCACTGCTAAAGGAATAGCCATGCTTTTTTTCAAGAAAGTCTACAAACATATCAGTTCATATAACAAAATTATCTCTGATTGAGGCCCACAGTTTGCCTCTGCCTTTGCCAAGGAGCTTGGGAAACTCCTCAACTACAACCTATCTCTATCCACCACATATTACTCTCAGTCCAATGGAGAGACTGAATGCATTAACCAAGAAATAGAAACTTACCTCCATATCTCCTGTGGAGCCAACCTGTTCAAGTGGGCAGAAAATAAAGTGGGGAACTACCCACTATTCCTTGATACTTGAGATAACCTTGGTGGATACTCCTTCCTTGAACTTTCTGTAGCTTTTGAACTAGTGGCTACAACTAGGCAACTTGTAGTTGGAGCCAAAGGACTCTTGTATAAACCTGAGACTAGACAGAAAGCAAAAGCTGAAGAGGGATCCAACTAGGATCAAGTCTTAGACCACTACTGTGGTTCTAGTGTAGAGGTCAAGAGAGCAAGACTGGGGAAACCCAGCTTGCATCCCCTGCCTTATATATTGTGCTGTGATGTGCACAGACCAAGTACAAAGGGTCTACCCTAATGTGTGCTATCTGTGGTCACCAATAGCATAAGTAGCTCCTGCCTCTAAATAGATAGATGAGGGAAAGCATGGGGTAGCAATGAGGAGTGAGGCAGTGGCCTCATGGATCAAGGGATAAGAATGGAAGAGGAACCACACCATGAGGATATGGGAGAATGGAAGATGGTACTGGTAGAGATCTATGAATGTAGCATGGCTGCCTAGAGGCCAAGGAGATCCAATCTGGATTTCTGCCACAGATCAGATCCTAATCTCCATTAGAGATATCATTGGATATATCTAAGATCCCATCAGGGATCCAGCCACAGTGTCACATGACCAATACCTTGTACCGGGGAATATTCTGAATATATATAGGAAAGGACTTAGACCTTAGCCTAGGGTTTGCCTTATTAGGCAACTCGTTCGCATAATCATGTGCAACTGATCACATGACCAGCGCATCTTGTGCTCTACAGTTCCCACAGTCATGTGAGACTGCTGTGTTAGGCTGGAGCCATAACAGAAAACATCTCCCATGCTGAATTCACACACAACTGCCACCCCTACTCCATAACCAACCAATCACCATTTTACCTCCTGATGGGCTATAAACCCCATGCCCTTCCCTCAGTGATCTCTGAAACTTTGATGCCTGCTATTGCTAATAGACTAAAATACTTGACTGCAGCTAGAGACAAAGCCCTCACTGCCCACAACCTTGCATGCCAGTTTGGCTAGAAGCCAGAAACCTGAAACATTCTATCACCAACCCCAAATTTGCACCAAAAAGGGAAGGACCTTTTATCATCACCAAGATACTCTCCCCTGTGATCTACAGACTCCACCTTCCTGCAACCTGAAAGATCCATCTGATCTTTCATGTGTTATTGCTATTGCTCTATTGCAAAAATGACATATATAGGAAAAACTTCCCAGCTCTACCTGAAATGGCTGTCTAGCCATCCTGTCTTGTGTTTCATGACTTTCTAATGGGTACTCCTGTAAACCTCAAACTGTAGGGCTTTTGTGCTAGTTGCCCCTAACTAGGCCTTGGGTAGATGAGATCTAGCTCCTTGTATAAACCTAATGTCCAGCAGTGATGAGTAAGAGCTCAGGTGGAGTCCTTCTTGAACTGGACTAGAGATTGCTATGCTATATAACCAGACTAGAGGTTAAGAGAGCAAGACTGGGTTTCCCCAGCTTGCACCCCCTGCCTTATATATTGCCAGACCTGGTGCACAGACCAGGTGCAGGGAGTCTACCCTAAAATAAGCTATCTATGCTAACCAATAGTCTAAGTAGCTCCTAGCCTCTAAATAAATATATGAGAGCATGGGGTAGAGGTGAGGAGTAAGGCAGTGGCCTCATGGATCAGGAATGGAGGAAGAGAAGCCACACCATGAGGTGTGGGAGAATGGAAGGGCACACAGATTATGATCTATAAGAAAGGCATGGCAATCTTAAGGCCATGAAGATCCAATCTGGATTTCTGCTACAGATCAGATTCTAATCTCCAAGAAGATATCATTAGATACAGATATAGATCTCATCTAAAAATCTGCCACATCATGTGACCTTTATCTTGTGCAGGAGTATATCTCTGAATATAAGGACTAGTCTTAGCCTAGAGTTTACCTTGTAAAGCAGTTCATTCACATGGTCACATGCTCCTGGCTTTCACCATTTGCATCACATGCTCAAGGGCTCTCATGGTCATGTGCTAGGAGACCACATGTTCAGCTAGGCCATAACACTACACCTGGACCTTATAGAAGGTCAAGAAGAATATAAAGTCAAGTGGATATTAAAATATTGCAGCTTATCTTCTTCCTACTTCTTTCTGATTCAATGGAAGGGTTACTTAGTGAAAGAAAACTCATGGGAAGCTGAGTCCAATCTCAGTAATGCTTCTGAGCTTCTAACCACCTATAAAAAGTGGCACTCCCTTGAATCTCCCCCCATTGTCTCTTCCTCTTGTACCACTTGAACCAAGAAATCCAAGCCTTGCCACACTTGCAAATAACCATGTCTTTGAACACCAATGCCACCTTGTCTCCTGCCTCTATTGTCTCATCCTCTCCTACCCAGAAAATCCTTGATGCAATCTTTCCCATGCATGCCCACTCTCTTTCCTCTGGAACTATTATCATTTCAGCTAACTTGTTCTCATCCACTTTACCTATCACCTCAATAGTTAATGGTTTCCCCATCAAGGAGGCTGCACCTGTCCCTATTGTGTTGTACCTGGCCCCTACCTATCTAGCCAACACACTATCTTCTCCCATTGCCATTCCAGTTTTACCATCTACCACTTGCAGAGCAACCCCTTGCCCTATCTCTGCTGTCAACCTTTCCCTTACTGCCCACATCCTCTGCCCTGGAGACCAAAATGATATGTACTGCATTAGACTATGATCCTTTGTCTTTGACACATGATCTCCATTGCCATCAGATCACATCTTGACATGTACTTCTTCCTCTGGGTACTCTACTGGCTCTATTATCAGATCAAGAAAATGTCCCTAATTACCCAAATCCTCCATTACACTGCTGAAGTTGACATAGATGTCATTTACAGATGTCTTGAAACTATCTACTGC
Source organism: Pulveroboletus aff. viridisquamosus (assembly GCA_038088935.1). Taxonomy (NCBI): domain Eukaryota; kingdom Fungi; phylum Basidiomycota; class Agaricomycetes; order Boletales; family Boletaceae; genus Pulveroboletus; species Pulveroboletus aff. viridisquamosus. The sequence goes on from JBBPJW010000834.1 coordinate 7,234, forward strand.
CAGTCATTTCTTATTCTGGATGACCTCACATACCAACTCAAATTCAAAGAGTTCCTTGTCAACCTTAATCAATTCAAGCAAGAGTTATCTGCTACTCAGCAACATTTTCCCTCCACATGTCCTGTGACTCCATCCACATCCTTGTCCCCACTTACCCTAGCAGAACTCAACCACATCACATAAATGGAGGCATAGTGGTCTGGCCATAATGGCAGAGCCCATCTACCTCCTAGCCACCCTCACTATCATAATGGGTGTTTTCAATGTCATGGATTAGGCCATTAATGGGTCCAATGCCCCTTCTATCAGTGCCCCACTCACCTTCAATGGCAGCCAGGCCATAATCAGTCTTATTGTCCTTATTGCCAGCATTATCCTTAGCCCTTCACCTCATCCTCCTCATTCTTCACCTGCTCCTCACATTCCTTGTGATCCTCTTGCCACTCATGTGGATTACATCATTATACTCCTCTGGCTCACTTACCTCCACCACCTTTTTATCATACCAACAACAAGGATGACATTATTGACAATGTTGGCTGGGCAAATATCATGGGCTTTTCAGCCACCTACAATTAAAGGTCTGATTGGGATATCAGACATACAAAGGGGGTAATGTTATGATTCCCCTATTTTTTTTCTTTTCCTTGCCTTAGTTTCATCTTTATGCATCTTGGATGCTTTCTTGTTCATGTTCTGGAATCTTCCCTTTCTTTCATTCCAGAATATTCCTTGGCTCAGCCACCATTACTCATGATCTGCTTCCCTTATATGAGTTATTCCATATTACAAGCAGACTGCTTCTCCCATGTTCCATCCATTTCCACATGGATTGATTATTCAGCACTCATTATCCCTATGACTCATCCAACTGAGTCTGAACCTTATTCCTTGTACTATAAAGTAGCATACTTTGCCTCTCTTTTCCTTATACTACCTCTTACCTCTAATTGCTTCTACACTTGTACCAAGCACCTTCTTGCTACCTTGAGCTCTCCATGATCTTTTAATAATCTATTCTTTGTTAGTTCACATATCAGTGCACAAGAGAGAACCCCTTGAACTCCATCAATACCAAGACATTGATCATACTCTGCATACCAGCATTCCTGTCATAGCTCAACCCTTCATCTGAGCACTCCCCAGTATTATCCTTGTATTGCACTATCTCTTGTCCATGAGCTGATCTTTTATTGAGCTCATCTCCTCATAGTTCCCTCTTCTGAGGTCTATGCCTAACTCTACCCAGGTCTAGTGTAACACATTGTCATCTTTTTCAGCTTCTGACTCCACAGGCAACAGGTCAGAAATTACCATATTGTTGCTTGAGTTGTTCAGGATACTAAAAACACCATACTCTGAGTTAGTATCTTTATCCATGACATTTGCAATGTTACTCATGTTAGGCTTCTTTCCTTCATTGTCCTTTCTATGAAAAGCAGCTTAATTCTCTATAAAGCTGCATTTCTAGTATTTTGGTAGACTGCATTTCCAGCTACCATGTTCACTCTTATTGGAAGAAGACACTCTCTCTTGGCCTTATCTCTATTGCAGTCTTTGCTGTCAAAATAATGTGAGTACTTGGCTTTTTAATTCTCCACTTATTTCATAATAACAGAGATAAGGATATCTGAGTCTAGGGTTTTTATAGAACTGAAAAGTTGAGCCATAGTAAGTTAACTCAAGGTGAAATTGATGAGTAAGCTGAAGAAAAACTTGATGATAGTGGACTGGTAATCTGTTTTGTTAATAACAACACCAACAGCCACTAATTTCTTCCATTTAGTTTATAGCCCATCAAGAAACTAACAGACATTGCCTTTTGTAGCCAGTTTTAATTCCAAGAACTGCATTCACAGGTCCATTTGTGCATGTTATGCACCACACTGAGTGCACTCCTTTAACCCAACAGAACTGATGAGTGGTGAGAGTTTACAAACAACTATGAGCTTTTGAGACTAGAGCTCCTAACTAGACAAAGAAGAGGAAGTGAGTGAAATTCCCCATGTAGACACATTAATGTTACAAGAGGATTAGACTGGAAAAAACCCCAAGTTTTCACCAACCTGTATATATATTGCCAGAGGGCACAGCCCCCATATATAGGATGACTAACTACTATTTATGTTAACCAATAGTGGTAATCTCTTATACCTTCTTAAATAAGAAATAGAACATAGGGTAGATAAATAAGGAGTGAGGCAGTGGCCTCATAGATCAAGGGATTAAGAGAAGAGGAACCACAATCATAAGAATATGGGAGAATGGAAGGGAAGCATACTTGTAAAGGTGGATATGAATATGGCTGAAATGGTAATCTACTATTCTGTCTTGATACTTGAGATGACCTTGGTGGATGCTCCTATTCTATTCTTGATAACTGATAAGGCTTTTGGTCTAGTGGCCCCTAACTAGGCAATATAGAGAATGAATGAGTGATGGGCCCTTGTGTAAACCAATAGCCAGCAGTACTGAGTAATCAGACTGTATAACCAGCCTAGAGGTCAAGAGAGCAAGACTGGGTTTCCCCAGCTTGCACCCCCTGCCTTATATATTGCCTGGGTCTGCACACAGACCAAGTATAGGGAGTCTACCCTAACCTATGCTATCTATGGACACCAATAGCACTATTAGCTCTATTAAATATGAGAGGAGAGAGCATGGGGCAGATATGAAGAGTGAGGCAGTGGCCTTATGGATTAATGGAAGGAATGGAAAAGAAGTCACATCATGAGGATGTGAGAGAAATGGAAGGCACACTGGTTCTTAAATATGAATGAGGCATGGCCACCATAAGGCCAAGGAGATCCATCTGGATCTCTGCCACAGATCAGATCCTAATCTAGATCTCATTTGAGATCTGCCACATCATGTGACTAATACCTGGTGCAAGGGAATACTCTGATAATTGGGACTTAGCCTTAGCCTAGGGTTAACCTTATAAGGCAACTAATTCACACAATCACATGCTCCTGGTCACATGACTATGCAACCATTTGCATCACATGCTCTACAGTTCCCATGGTCATGTGCTGTGAACTGTTGTGTTCACTAGTTGCATAACAATGGCCAGGCCACCATAAGATTAAGGAGATTACCATCTAGATCTCTGCCACAGATTAGTCCTAATCTAGATCTGTTACATTTCCCTGTTCCTTTTTGTTCTTTTTCCTCTCACCATAACTTCACTTTTATGTATTCTGGATGCTTTCTTGTTCATGTCCTGGAACTTCCACTTCTTTTATCCCAGAATACTCTCTAACTCAGCAGATATCACACATGATCCACTTTTCTCATACTTAGTCATTGGGCATTACACTATCACCCAATTCTCTCACATTCTATCTGTTTCCATATGAATCATTAGTTATCTCAAATAACTCATTTAAGTAAGTCTGAACCTTATTCACTATACTATAAAGTAGTGTACTTTGTCTTCTCTCTTCTTATGCTACTTCTACCTTTCTATCACCTGCACTGTATCTAGTACCTTGCAAATCCACTCTTGCTTACATATCAGTGCATAAGAGGGAACCCCAGTCAACCCAGTCAATCCACTAGCCTAGTGTTGCTAGTGTTCTTGACCCCACCATCAAGCCCCAGTAACCCCCAGTCTAGTTCCCTCTTTCAAAAGGTCTACACTTGTTTCTACCCAGACCAAGTGTAACAAGATCCATTAGATCAGATATTATTGTAATTAATCTAAATCTTATCTGAGATCTGCCATATTATGTGACCAATACTTATACATGGGGAAAATTCTGAATAGAACCTAATAAAACAGGTGACTACCCATTATGCCTTGATACTCGAACACCTTGGTGTACGCTCCTTTCTCGAACTATCTCTTCTGTAGCTTTTGTTCTAGTGGCTATAACTAGGCAACTTGAGTTGGAGCCAGGGGTCTCTTGTATAAACCTTAGGGCCAGACAGTGAATGAGAGCTGAAGGGGGATCCACTAGGATCAAGCCTTAGATCACTACTGTAGATCTAGCTGAGAGGTCAAGAGAGCAAGACTGGGGAATCCCAGCTTGCATCCTCTGCCTTATATATTGCCAGACATGGTGCATAGACCATGTACAAAGGGTCTACCCTAAAGTGTGCTATCTGTGGTCACCAATAGCATAAGTAGCTCCTACCTCTAAATAGATATAGCAGTAATGCATGGATTGGAAATAAGGAGTGAGGCAGTGGCCTCATGGATCAAGGGTGTAGAATGGAAGAGGAAGCACTAGCCCTGAGAGGTGTGGCTGCCTGGTGGCTGAGGAGATCCCATCTGGATCTCTGCCACAGATCAGATCCTAATCTAGATCAATAGATCAGATCTCATCGGATAGATCCAGATCTCATCTAGAGATCTGCCACATCATGACTAAGGTATGCTTAAGGAATACTCTGATATGGGAAATAGGACTTAGACCTTAGCCTAGGGTTTGCCTTGTATGGCAACTCATTTGCACGATCATGTGCAACTGATCACATGACCAGCGCATCACATGCTCTAGGGTTCCCACGGTCACATGAGACCGCTGTGTTAGGCTGAAGCTGTAACACCTAAATCCAAACCTAGAGTTATCCTTGTTTTAACATAGAAGTCTTATAATCACATATTAAGACTGTCAGTGTATACTAAGAGTGTAACAGTGCATATGCTCCCTTTTTGACATACTTCTATGTTATTTTAGCCCATATTCCAGTGATGCTTAATTACTTTTAAATGCATAAAGCAGTTAAGTTAGGAATTTGCTAGATAAGTAGATGCTATACAACTAGCAAACATGTGGTCTCTAAGCATGTGACCATGAGAGAGTTCCTAGCATGTGATGCAAATGGTTGCAGCCATGTGACCAGGAGCACATGATCATGCGAACAAGCAGCCTTGTAAGAAAACCCTAGGCTAAGGTTAGCATCTGGGATATTCAGAATATTTTCCTGCACAGGTGCTTGTCATGTAATGTGGCAGATCTCAAATGAGATCAAGATCCAGAGTCCAAGGATATCTCATATTAAGATTAGAATCTGATCTGTGGCAGAGATTTGATGGATCTTCTTAATCTTATAGTGGCCATACCATATTTACAAATAAGATATCTGTGCTTTTCTTCCATTCTCCCACATTCTTGTGATATGCATACTTCTCTCCATCCCTTAGTCATGATCCATGCCTTTTCCATCTCTTATTTATATAGGCCTTTATGCTATTGGTTTACATAGATAGTATAGGTTAGGGTAGGCCTTTTATTCTTGGTTCATGTGCAAACTGTAGCAATATATAAGGCAGGGGGTGCAAGCTGGGGAAACCCAGACTTGCTCTCTTGACCTCTAGGCTTAGAACACTTAGCTGGTTTATACAAGAAAACCTTTTGATCTGCAGTCCTGTCTCAAGAAGAAATCCACTGTAGCTCTTACTAAAGAGTACTCCTTTGGCATGGCCCATTGTATCTTCTTTTTTTCGGCCTAGTTAGGGGCCACTAGCCAAAAGCCCTACAGTACTCTTAGGGTTAGCTTGAGTTACAAGAACAGGATGGCAAGAAGCTATTTTAGTAGATGCTTAATTATTTATTTGTTTTTTAACCATTTCTTTACTTCTTCTTGCTCATCCACAGTCATCAGAGATGCATAGCTGGGCTTGACTTGGATACTATTATCCACTTAGCAAACACTAACAGTCTTGTCACATAACTATGAGACTTGCTTGCCTAAACAAGGTTAACTCTAGGCATAGGTTTGTGTTATGAAATTATCTTGGGAGGTGCTCAAAACTAGAGAAGACAAAAGAATGGCAGCCTAGAGGAGGCACTAGAAAACAAGATAAACAAGTAAACAAGTGCTCTAGACTAGAAAGCCAGTCTATGCCCTTGCCTCTTTATATATTGCTATAAAGTGTTTATGGACCAGATTATAAGGAGTATATAAGGTAGCTGGTGTACAGAGAACAAAGCTAAATAAGAAAATAGGGTAATGGGAGACTAAATAGGAACCAATGGCAAATAGGAAGTAATTAGTAAAAGAAAGCAAGGCAAAGGTAAGATATGATATCAAAGAGCTAGGTTATAATATCAGAGAAAGTCTAGGCTACAATAAGGCAAAAGGCTATGCTACATGAGGCACAAAAGCTAGACCAGGCTAGATCTAATCTCATGGCATGATAAGATAAGATAAGATCAAAGATAGTAAATAGTAAAAAGAACTTAGCTTAAAGTAAGAATAAAAAATAGCTTCTAGCTAAGTAGTACTAGTATATAACAGTTTGATTCTTTATCAGAGTATTTCCCACATATAGTATTGGTCACATGATATGGCAGATCTTTAAATAAGATCTAGATCTGACACCAATAATATCTGATCTAATAAATCTAGATTAGGATTGATCTGTGGCAAAGATCCAGATGGGATCTTCTTAGCCTTATGATTGCCTGGCCATATTTATATCCACTAATGCTATATGCTTTCCTTTCATTTCTATGGTTTTCTTCTTCCATTCCTGATATACAAGGCCATTACCTCATTTCTACCCTTCACTCTATGCTTTCCTATTTATTAGCATGCATACTTACTGCTATTGATCCATATATAGATAGTTACCATTTTCTATACTTGGTTTGTATGTTATGTGCTTAGCAGAACACTGATGATCCTGTCATGTGATCATGAGACTTCCTTGCCAAAACAAAAATAACCCAAGATTTGGATTTGATTCTTTATTTAGAGTTTCCCCACATTCAGTATTGGTTATGTGATATGGCAGATCTCATATAAGATCTATATTGATTACAATAATATCTGATCTATTGGATCTAGATTAGGATCAATCTGTGGCAGAGATCCAGATGGGAATCTTGTTAGCCTTATGGCTGCCTGGCCACATTTATATCTGTCTTTACTATATACTTCTTTTCCATTCCTCCATATGCTTATGGATGTAATTCTCTTTTCTCTCCCTTGATCCACAAGGCCACTATCTGATTCCTACCCTTCATCCCATGCTTCTTTATTTATCAGCTCTGCATACTTACTACTATTGATTCATAGATAGTAGTTACCATTCATATACTTGGTCTATGTACATCTGTTACTAATATATAAGAAATAGAAAGAGACTTGGGGCAACCCAGTCTTAACCACTTCTGTTACTAGTGCTTCTAGCCTAGTCTTCATGCAGGTATGGCTCATGTCTGACCTGGGCCAAGGCTTATTTCTTTCCTTTGCCTAGTTAGAGGCTCTAGTTTCAAAAGCCTGTCTTGTCATTATTGTTATCCCTGTTTGCTTACTGGTCTGGTTTAGTTTAGAAAGGCACTTTTTGGATGCATAACACTGTGTGCCTCTACTACTAATATATAAGGGGTAGAAAGAGACTTGGGGTTTCTCCAGTCTTAACCACCTGTGTCTTACTCCCCTTTCCTCTTTTCTCTGAAAAGCATTAGTTGTTATGCAGGGCCTAAGAGTAAAACAGTATCTTGCCATCCTGCCTTATAACTTGAACTCCTTGGAGAATGCTCCTATCCTGTCCTTGAATACTGGTGAGGCTTTTGGCTAGTGGCCCTTAACTAGGCAGAATGAAAGAAGAGTGAGAACCTGGGCCCTTGTATAAATCTTATAGCCAGCAGCCTTAAGAGAGCTAAGAGGAAACCCTTCTTGGGTCAGCCCCTAGATCAAGAGTATAAGCCTTAAGCCAATTGGTCAAGAGAGCAATTCTGGGTTTCCCCAGCTTGCACCCTCTGCCTTATATATTGCCAGTGCTAGTGCACAGACCAAGTACAGGGAGCCTACCCTAATCTATACTATCTATGAACACCAATAGCATATCTGGCTCTATATTAAATACAGAAGGAAGGGGCATGGATTATGACTAAGGGATGAGGCAGTGGCCTCACAGATAAGGGGAGGAGTGGAGATATGCCACACCATAAGAATATGGGAGGAATGGAAGATGCACTGGTTTTCAGTCTATAAATATGGTGTGGCCACCTTGAGGCCAAGGAGATCCCATCTGGATCTCTGCCACAGATCAGATCCTAATCTCATAAGAGATTTTATTGGAGTCTGAATCTCGATCTCATCTGAGATCTGCCATATCACATGACTAGACCTGGTGCAAGGGAATACTCTTAATTAGGACTCAACCTTAGCCTAGGGTTCTCCTTGATAAGGCAGCTTGTTCACACAATCACATGCTCCTGGTCACATGACTTGCAACCATTTACATCACATGCTATAAAGACTCCCATGGTCATATGCTGCTGATCATTGTGTTCACTAGTCACATAACAAAGAGTTTCTTATCCCTTGTCTAGTCTTATCCTCTCCCTTATTATATAGAAAGCACTTCAAATAGGTGCATGACAGATACCATCAAAAATGGCCCACAAGTCTTTGGCCTTAATAGCAATTTGAAAACAGAAAGCAAGAATTGCCCAGTTCATGCCTTTTACTTCAAGTTTGAGCATGTTACTAGAAAGGGTATCAGTAGAAACAGGTACAATGGTGGCCATAGTAGTGAGATTTAATTTGTTCAATATATAGGAAAATTAGAGCTTATAATCTGTTGATGCTATGTGACTAGCAAATGCAAACAGTCTTAAGCACATGACTGTGGGAACTGTTGAGCATGTAATGTGAATGATTGCATAGTCATGTGACCAGAAGCACATGATCATGTAAATAAGTATTCTTATAAGAATAACCCTAGGCTAAGGCTAAGTCCTTTATATTAGAGTATTTTCCTGCACTAGGTATCAGTTGCATGATGTGGCAGATCTCAGATAAGATCCAGATATAGTCTCTGATGATATCTAATCTTAGGATCTAGATTAAGATGTGCATCTGTGGCAGAAATCCAGATTGGATCTCCTTGGCCTTGCTGCTGCCATGTCTCTTTTATATCTCTGATCCTATGCACTTCCCTTCCATTCTCCCACATTCTCATGGTGTGGCTTCTCTTCCATTTCTGTCCCTTAATCCATGAGGCCACTGCCTCACTTCTTATTCCTGCTCCATGCCTTTTCCATATCATATCTATTAGTTGAGAGGTTACTGCTATTGGTATTCATAGATAGTAGATCTTAGAATAGGCCTCCTGTACTTGGTCTGTGCACAGACCTGAGCAATATATAAGGCAGGGGGTACAAGCCAGGATTTTCCCAGTCTTGCTCTCTTGACCTCATAGCTAATTATACAGGATAAGCTACTTCCTGCTGGCTGTTGGTTTATACAAGAGTAGTGGTCTTATTTTTTCTCTTTTGCCTAGTTAGAGGCCACTAGCTAAAAGCCTCACTAGTTTCCCATAAGAATTAGAAGCATTTACCAAGGTAGCTCAAGTATCAAGATAGAATGGGTAGTTACCCACATCAGTTGATATTCTAGGCTGATTGGACAGGCACATGACTATTAGAGATATAAAGGACTCAGTTGTATGTGAGACAATGGACTAACATATATATCTATTAGAAATGCAAAGGACTAAGTACAAGTAAGTAAAAGTAAGTAGTTTATAAAAAAGAAAGTTTACCTCAGTTATATGCAAGACAATGGACTGAGGTGCTCTAAACTAAGAAATACACTATATATATGAACTTTAATGTATCTTATAATTGTGGTAATAACAGTATTTGTAGAACTGCCAGACTGAAACAGAAAAAAAAAAAGATAAAGTATATATGTAAGATAATGGTAAAGAAGTCCCTTGAAACTGAGTTATATCTCAAACAGGTAATGTTAAATCCATATACATACCTGTTAGATGCAGCATATTGTATGTTTTCAGCTGTGTGCATGCTTTTCAATTCTAACACTTTACTCTCTTGGCCTGACATTGCTACATTAGCACCCAACATTGAGGGGAAAATAGGGGCTATGAACTTACCTTGGTCCCAAACAGATGCTACAATGTCTAAGAGAATGTTCCAGACTAGTGTTTACATAAGGGATAATAACCCTGGTGAAAAGGGGAAGCCATTAATTGGAGAACTAAGAATTTGTAACTGTCAGATAACTATAGAGTAGATGCTACAGGTTATCTGATGGAATGGAGAAAATGAAAGGAGGTACTTCCCAGGCTGCTTGTGGTCCCCAATAAAATATATAAGTTACCTGATTGGACAGGTTGTCATGAAGGTATCAGCAGTGGGAGAGGCCTGCTCTGATGCTGGCTGGAGAACTGGTAGCTTTGGTCACCAGACTGTTGAAACTGCAGAATACTGCAGGATACTTGTAGTCACTAAGTATCCTAACATAACTAATGGTCTGACATAGTTACTAGCTTATGTAAGTGGTATAGCATAGGCAATTAACATATTCCAACACAGACATCTCTGACAGATCATTGGTAAGTATGACAAAGTGAGGAAAATAGATATTGCTTACTGAGTAAAGTGTTAATTGCCTCATTCAAATTGGGTGAAAAGTTGATGTTATTCTGGAATTTAGGAAATACAATTAGTGTTATAATCATTTTTCACTTTCCACATCACATGACTGTGGGACCCTTTTACCTTTCACATCTTCACCATTTCACATTTTCACTCTTTCACTATATCACAAGCCTAGACCATGACATCATTACCTGGCAGTTACCATGAGGTACTGCTAAGATACTCACTCCCTTATTGCCATTGGTTGGCTTACTGTAGCATACTTAGGGCAGGACTTAGATACATGGTCTGTGCATCTTACTGTAGCATATATAAAGGGCTGGCACAAGCTGGAACTCCCCAGTCTTGTGCACTTGAGCCTTTGGCTTTATACAAGTCCTTGACTTTTCTCTTATATTCCTCTTGCCTAGTTCACTAAGGTACTAGCATAAAACCTCAGCTAAGTGTTATAAAAGGTGTCCACTGGGACAGAACCATCTCAACTCAAGTCTAGGATGGCAGCTGCTGTTTCAATCAGCTTCAAGACTTCTCAAACAGAACAATGCATGTTAAGTGGGAATGTTGTGATTGAATGTGCTGGCTCAGGATTGGATCCACAGGAGGATATCCTGTGTTCATCTCAGGCACTGACACATTCATCAATATAGAGGCTGAGTCTTGGTCATGTTGATAAGGATCTCACTAGAAAGCACACTGAAGGGGCATACTTAGTCCAGTAAGAAAATGAAATTCCAAAGATGAGCTCTGTATACTTTACATCAGATCTATATACTATGGCTCTTATGTACTAGGCATGGTACCCATGTGATGTGGCACTATGCACATGTTTGAACATGTGTATCCTGGTGTAATTGGTAAGTAGAATGGAGAGCACATGTGGAAAGCAGGAAGAAGGGAAAAGATCTTTTCACATGTCCAGCTGAAGGCAGTCTGCTCCTTCCCATAAGCCTGGTTCTGACTTTTCCACTGATATCCTCCTGTAGAGATGAGGGGTTTTGGAATGATGATAACCATTAATCCAATGAACTCACTGTCACATGTTTAAAATGGGAGCTTCCCATTACTCCTTGAATACTCGAAACAACCTTGGTGGATACTCCTAGTCTATCCTTGATAACTGCTGAGGCTTTTGTGCTAGTGGCCTTGAACTAGGCAAAGTGAAAGGAAGTGAAACCACTACTCTTGAATAAACCAGAGGCCAGCAGATCTGAGGGTTCAGTCTGTATAACCAGCCAAGAGGTCAAGTGAGCAAGACTGGGGAAACCCCAGCTTGCACCCCCTGCCTTATATATTGTCGAGATCTGTGCACAGACCAAGTACAAAGGGTCTACCCTAAATAGTGCTATCTGTGGACACCAATAGCTAAAGTAGCTCTTGCCTCTAAATAGATATATGAGTAGAAGAACATGGAGTGGTAATAAGGAGTGAGGCAGTGGCCTCATGGATCAAGGATAAGGAATGGAAGAGGAACCACACCATGAGGATGTGGGAGAATAGAAGCACACAGGAATAGATCAATGAAAGTGGCAAGGCTGCCTGATGGCCAAGGAGATCCAATCTGGATCTCTGCCACAGATCAGATCCTAATCTAGATCAAGAGATCAGATATCATTGGAGGGATCTGGATCTTATCTGAAATCTGCCACACCATGTGACCAATACCTTATGCAAGGGAATACTCTGAATATAGGACTTAGCCTTAGCCTAGGGTTTGCCTTATTAGGCAACTCATTTGCATGATCACATGCAACTGATCACATGACCAGCGCATCTCGTGCTCTACAGTTCCCACGGTCATGTGCAACCATTGTGTTAGGCTTGAGCCATAACAATATTAATGCAGCTCTTCAGTGTTCTTGAGGCACTTCACCACCTGCAATGAAGGCAAGCCAATCAAGCTCTGCCATTGCAAGCTGCTTAATTCTAACTCCATTATTTCTTTGAGATGCTTCCTAAGACTGAACAGATTGACATCAGTGCTATGCTCTTCAATTACATAACAGATCTTTAACATACTCCTCCTCTTCCACATACATATTCCTGTCCATTTTACTCAATATAGGAAACAGACCTTCATATTCCTCTCAAATTATTTGGAGAACCTCTTCCAATAAGTGTTCAGTTTGCTCAAAGATAGAGGATAATGGCATGTTTGCATAGCACTGCTGAGAGAAGAGGTTACTCTGCAATCCCTGGGGGCAGGGAATTTTATTGTGTCTTCCATGTGTTTCATGGTTGACTGGTAAATGGAGGTTTATATGCATTGTTGGTGCTTGCCATGCTAGCCTTGTGACAAAGGACAAGAAGCTGTTCAAAAAACAATAAGTAGATCTGGTGCAGAGGGTTAGCACATCAAATAGGTCCTACAAGGACCCACATATGACACTACACCAATGTACA
>JBBPJW010000835.1:0-19998 GCA_038088935.1 Pulveroboletus aff. viridisquamosus
ACCATTTACATTGCATGTTCAACAGTTCCCATGGTTATGTGCTTGAAACCATTGTGTTCATAGTTACATAACAGATATAAATGTGATCCAGTAGCCATAAGACTAAGGAGATCCCCATCTGGATCTCTGCCATAGATCAATTCTAATCTAGATCTGTTATGTTACACTGCAAGACTTTGAGCAATTACACCTATAGCCTTGGTGTGTGCTCCTGCTACTGCTAGGGGTCCTGCTAAAGCCTAGTCTTTGAACTAGAGGCTAGGAGAACTAGGCAAGAAGGGTACTAAGTTAAGGGACCTGTGAAAGCCTTAGAGGTTCAAGTGCATAAGACTGGAGACTTCAGCTTGGACTTGCACCCCTTTTATACTATTGCATCTTGAGCACAGACCAAGAGAGAGTACCCTGCCCTATAGTGGTGTACAGTAAGCTATCCAATGACAGAAAGAGAGGAAGAGTCTAGAAATACATGAGGAAAACAGGTGGTATGAGATTATAGACTAGATTAGCCTAGATCTAGTGAAGTATGAAGTGGTAAAGGTATAAAATGTGAAATAGTGAAGATGTGACATGATGACACAGTGAAGGGGTGACAGGGTCATGTGATGTGTATATGTAAAGAGTCAGAAGAAAATACAATAGAATAAAAAATGAAATAAAAGGGAAAATGTGTATTATAACATGTCAGATCAGATATCATTAGTATCAATCTAGATCTCATCTAAGATCTGCCATATCATGTGACCAATACTTATACACAGGGAAATACTCTAAATAAAGATCAAACCTATGTCTAGAGTTAACCTTGTTTAGACAAGTAAGTCTTATGGTTATATAACAAGACCATTAGTGTTTGCTGAGTATATAGTAGTTTTTATTTGCCTTTTTTATTTTGGCACATCTAAATGGTTGCCAACTAGTGGATTGTATTGGCTATATTGTCATGGTTTTTGAAAGAAATAAGGAACTCTTTGCAGAATATCACAAAAGTTCCCATGGCTATGGTAGTATCTGCAATATATTTGCAGCAAAAGGTAATTGCCCAAGAAAGGAAAAGTCCCTTGATTATATACAAGAGAGCAAAGGTGATTTGCTTCATATTAGAGTCATAAATAGCTTGGTTTACAAACAGATAAAACTAAACCATTTCTAGCCAGGCTTCCACCTTGAAGCAGTTGCCATCAAAGTATTTGGAGATTCTGAGTTGAAGCTTAGTGGGCTTCATGGTAGAGGTGGACATAGTGGGAGAAGGAAGAGAAGTTAAAGAAAGTGGAAAAATATGTTATTAGTAAATTGTGGTATAGAAGAGAATGTGTGTTACAACTCTGAATCCCAGAGGCTATACTAGACAATGGAAAGAGAGATGCAGAAATATGTGCAACTGAGGACATAGCCCAGAAAAGGTTGGAATCCAAACAAGTGCTTTTAAGCAAAGTACAAAGTGATCAAATCTAAAGAGATTTAACTCTTATATATGGCCCAGGGTGGTGCACAGACCATGTACTCTAAGCCTACCCTAAGCTACTGCTAACTATGGGCACCACTAGCAGTAAGAGCTCACTATTAAATAGGAAAGATAAAGACATTGAGTGGATATAAAGGAATAAGGCAGTGGCCTTATGGATTAAGAGTCAGAATGGAAGAGAAAATCAGGGTGGGATATGAAAACAGGGATCTCTGCCACAGATGTGATAAGATCATAGATGTAGATCCTAGATCCATCAGATCCATGGAAATGACATCAAGATCTAGATAGGTAAGATCCTAAGATACTCGTAGATACTTATAAAATAGTCAAATCTCAAGTTAGAGTTTCCTAAAAAGGAGTGTCTCTCCCATGATCACATGAGGTGAAAGTGGTGATTATGTATAATGCATAACAATGTGGGTTCATGAGAAATCTGTAAAAAAAAAGAAAAACTTATGAATAAAGGCTAGATCCCTTTCATAATCTTTCTAAGACAAGGCTAAGGATTACTGGAGGGTTTCTCTAGTCAAAGGTAAATAAGGAGGCAGGAATTTTTTAGTTTTCAATGAAGTACTGGAGTTCTCTGCAAGTTGGGAGTAATGCTTATTTCAAAGAAAGTTAAAAAATGAAGTGATTTTTGGTGAAATGGTAAGCAATCTGCAGTAATGGCAGTTATGAGAAATATGCTGTTTATTTTGTTATATTAGGTCTGGGTAGAGACTAATATAGACCTAGTGGCAGTGGCTAAAGTTGAGCTTGATATTAGTTAGCTCATGTTATGAATCTAGATTAATAGCAAGAGAAAACTATCTTAGGGGGGTGCCTAAAACTGGAAAGAACAAAAGAATGGCAGTCTAAAGAAGGCACTAGGAAACAAGGTAAACAAGTAAACAAGTACTTTAGACTGGAAAACCAGTCTATGCCCTTGCTTCTTTATATATTGCTACAAAGTGTGCATGGACCAGGCTATAAGGAATACATGAGGTAGCTGGTATACAGAGAACAATGCTAAATAAGGAAATAAGGAAAAGGGAAACTAAATAGGAACCAATGGCAAATAGGAAGTAATTAGTGAAAAAAGCAAGGCAAAGGTAAGATATGATGTCAAAGGACTAGACCATGACATTAGAGAAAGTCTAGGCTATAACAAGGGATAAGATAAGATAAGATCAAAGAAAGTGGTCATAGATAGTAAATAGTAAAGAGAACTTAGCTTAGAGTAAAAATGAAAAATAGCCCCTAGATAAGTAGTGCTAGTGTATAACAGCTCAGGGCTACAGTTGATGCAAATGCAGAATGGTACCATAACCCCTCTGAGATATTGGAGGTTAAGCAAGGATACTGGGACTTGCTGAACTAATTGTTCCTCTTTTACTGAATATACATGAACAAAGAGAAGTAAATTGCCCAAAAAAGCCTAAGTAGAGAACTGGAAAACTAGATGGGAAACTAGATAGAAACAGCATAAGGAGTTGTGATATAAAGTATTCTGTTTTATAGTACAAGAGACAAGGTTCAGAGTCTATAAGAGGAATACAAGAGAGTTTCAAAACATTAGAGAAGTATTAAGGTAAAACAATAGTAATCTGTCAGAGTAAAACAGTGGTGAGGTATTAAAATGAAACTAGAACAGGTGTCAAGTAGAGTTCAGGAACTAAGAAAGTCTAAAGGTTCCTGAAGCATTAAGAAAGCATCTGAGATATACAAGATAGAAAATAGAACTGAGTAAGTAAAAAAAGCACCACTGATGAAATTGCTAACATATAAAGTATGCCATATCAAAATGCAGTAGATGCACTCAACCACTATGCTATTATTGAAATGGGAAGCTACCTGCTCTGCCTTGATACTCGAACTTCCTTGGTGGATGCTTCTAAACTATCCTTGACTGCTGCTTGGGCTTTTATGCTAGTGGCCCAGAACTAGGCAATAGAGAAAGTATGAGACTACTACTCTTGTATAAACCAGTAGCCAGCAGTGCTGAGGGTTCAAACTGTATAACCAGCTAAAAGGTCAAGAGAGCAAGACTGGGGAATCCCCAGCTTGCACCCCCTGCCTTATATATTGTTGGGATCTGTGCACAGACCAAGTACAGGAGGTCTACCCTAAAGTATGCTATCTGTGGACACCAATAGCTAAAGTAGCTCCTACCTCTAAATAGATAGATGAGAGGGAGAACATGGGGCGGCAATGAGGAGTGAGGCAGTGGCCTCATGGATCTAGGGAAAGGAATGAAAGAGAAGCCACACCATGAGAATGTGGGTAGAATGGAAGGGCACAGGAATAGATCAATGAATGCAGCATGGCTGCCTAGAGATCAAGGAGATCCAATCTGGATCTCTGCCACAGATCAGATCCTAATCTAGATCAAGAGATCAGATATCATCAGAAGGATCTAGATCTCATCTGAGATCTGCCACATCATGTGATCAATACCTTATGCCAGGGAATACTCTGAATATAGAACTTAGCCTTAGCCTAGAGTTTCCTTGATAAGGCAACTTGTTCGCATGATCACGTGCTTCTGGCACATGACCAGTCACATCACATGCTCCACAGTTCCCATGGTCACATGAGACTGCCATGTTAGGCTAAAGCCATAACAATTATAGATATACTTCACAGCTGTCCAAGAAATTGCTACCAAACCATCTCTAGCTTTCCATGCCTACTCTAATGCTGATAATGCCAGCTCACTGGATCATGCACATTCTGTGTCTGGCTATGCACTCATACTCAACCATGATATATTTTTCTGGTCTGCAAAGAAACAGACCATAACTTCCTTGTCCACAGCTTAGGCAGAATTTTATTCTGTGGTTTATGCTGGGTACAAAATTCTTTGGATATGTTATCTGCTCACTAAGATTAATCTGGGGTTGATGACCCCCATACTGTTATGTACCCAAAGAGTCCAATCCAAATACTGGTAATAAACACTGGTAAGTAACAGGAAACCAACAACTGTTATGGCTCAAGCCTAACATAACAGTCTCACATGACCGTGGGAACTGTAGAGCATGAGATGCGCTGGTCATGTGATCAGTTGCACGTGATCATGCGAATGAGTTGCCATATAAGGCAAACCCTAGGCAAAGGCTAAGTCCTTTATTCAGAGTATTCCCTTGCATAAGATATTGGTCACATGATGTGGCAGATCTCAGATGAGATCCAGATCCTTCTGATGATATCTGATCTCTTGATCTAGATTAGGATCTGATCTGTGGCAGAGATCCAGATTGGATCTCCTTGGCCTTCAGGCAGCCATGCTGCAATCATTGATCTATTCCTGTGTGCTTCCATTCTCCCACATTCTCATGGTGTGGTTCCTCTTCTATTCTTTACCCTTGATCCATGAGGCCACTGCCTCACTCCTCATTGTTGCCCCATGTCTTCCCTTTCATATATCTATTAGAGGCAAGAGCTACTTTAGCTATTGGTGTCCACAGATAGCACTCTTTAGAGTAGACCCTTTGTACTTGGTCTGTGTGCAGATCTTGACAATATATAAGGCAGGGGGTGCAAGCTGGGGATTTCCCAGTCTTGCTCTCTTAACCTCTTGGCTGGTTATACAGACTGAACCTTCAGATCTGCTAGCCTCTGGTTTATACAAGAGTAGTGGTCTCACCTACATTCTCTCTCATCTAGTTAGAGGCCACTAGCACAAAAGCCTCAGCAGTTATCAAGGACAGATCAGGAGCATCCACCAAGGTAGACTCGAGTATCAAGGAGTAGTGGGTAGTTCCTGCTTCAGATCTAGTGAAGTGTAAAGTGGTGAAGATATGAAATGTGACATAGTGAAGGGGTGATATGGTCACATGATGTGAACATGTGAAGAGTTAAAGAAAAATGCAACAGGGTGAAAAATAAAATAAAAGGGAAAATGTGCATTATAACAGGCAATACCCTTTAACTACCTGTTAGAGACTCTCCTCCATTTTCTCTGAGTTTGCCCTATCTCTGAATATCTCTTCCTCTCTACCTTTTCTTCTCTGCTTCCTCTCCAGCTTTTTCTGGCCAGGGCAGTTATATCTTACCTTCACCTTTATATAGGTAAGGCATAATGTTAACTTGTTAGAACCCACCTCATAGTTAAGCCCTCAGTTATTGCATCTCCAGCATATTGAAGTCTTCTCTGCCCTCCTCTTGCCCTTGTTGTTGCTCAACCTTGCCTGGGCTTGGCAAAGTTGATCTACCTAAAACAAGATCAGTTTTTTAGATATTTATTAGCATGTTCTGTACTTATCCTTCTATAGGCTATCTTCTCAGCCTCTTACCTCTTCACCTTCTTGGCCTGCCACCTGATAACCTTCTCTGCTGCCCTTTAAGCCTCTTTTACTCTCTTCTGAGCCTTCTTCTCCTTTTTCACCTTTCTTTATCATTTTCATTTGACATATTTTACATTGTCAAGTTTCTTATTATTCTCCAAGCACTCTTTAAGATGCTTGTCAGACCAGATATGATTATTAGTGAATGAAAACATTTGAAGAGAGTTGTTTAAGAAGTTTTATGATAGGAAGGAAAATAAGCAAGGGAAAGGAGAACTCAGAATAGTTGTATGAATACTATTAAATATCTTCTGGAGTCAAATGACTGAACTTGGAACTCTAAAACAAGAAAGTGACAACCTCCATTCTAAGAAGATATGTTATACTAGGCCTGGATAGGGATTATTATAGATCTTAAAGCTAGAGCTAAGAGGATAAGGCAGATGTTCCTCAATAAAGGTTGAAAATAAAATGAGAATGCTGAACTTATTAAAAACTAAGGGTGATCTTGCTAACAGAGTGTCACAAGAAGAACTCAGAGATTGCAGAGTAGAACAAGGGTAAATAAGGCAGAAGTAGCATGGGGAACATGGAAGATGAAGTATACTATTTATACTAAAAGAAACAAGATTCAGACTTAGTTGAATAAGTCAGAGCAGATAATAATGGCTAAGTAAGTAATCTATGTGGAAACAGATGAAATATGAACAAAGCAGGCCATAAGTAACAGCTGCTAACTAAAGAGATATTCTGAAATGAAGAAGTCTAAATATTCCAGAACATAACAAGAAAGCATATGGGATATGCAAAGAGCAGAAGCTAAAATGTAAGAAAAAAGAAAATGAATCAATCATAACAGGATGTGCCAGAACTCTGAAAGACTAAAGATAGGGATACTCAACAAAATGCAATCATCATTCTAGTCTTGGAAACTCTGAACACAGTTTTGATAAAAAAGTACTGGTAACTCCTACTCTGAAGCAGTTTATAGACCTACTGAGATCTCTCTGACTTTAATGATTATATGGACTCCAACAAACAGGTTTTGACAGTTATAAGAACAATGTCAAACTTCTTAAAGTCTTTTTTGGTGGTTTTGATCCTAATAGATGATAATGGTAAACTTGAAAAGGGAACTTGTATAGGGGGTAATTGGATAGTTCAGATCAAGCAAAAACAGAGATATAAAACTCACATGGCTAGCTTTCAAGGAAAAACTTGTAAAACTCAGTTATTTAAACATGAGCTGTTTTATATGTAATGGTGTTATGCACTGCAAGATTGCAGTACCACAGACTCAGAAGAAAAGAGTTTTGGATCAAGGATTAAGTTATGAGTTAACACAAGTAATATACAAGTACTCAAGACTGGAGGTCTTGAGATGCTAAGGCTATAGTATTTATACAATAGGATCCAATGCATGGACCAGCCCCCTGATGGGAACTTTCCCATCCATGAGGCATGGGAATCAAAAAGAAAAGAAGCTTGCCTGGGAACCATTAAGGGTCCAGCTTCTAGAATGGAAACAAAGCAGAAGAAATAAAAAGAACCTGTCAGGGCTGTAGACATGAGGCTACCCCTATGCCCTAGATCACCTGACATGTCATGTGCCCTGATAAGATAACGATTAGATAACCATGTGGTAAAGATAAGATAAGATCACATGATATGGAAAAGAAAAAATATGTTATAACAAATGGTTCTGAGAATACCAACAAACTCTATGGACAAGAGAC
This sequence comes from Pulveroboletus aff. viridisquamosus, assembly GCA_038088935.1. NCBI lineage: Eukaryota > Fungi > Basidiomycota > Agaricomycetes > Boletales > Boletaceae > Pulveroboletus > Pulveroboletus aff. viridisquamosus. Next base: position 7,470 of record JBBPJW010000835.1, read on the forward strand.
CAGAAAGGTTAATAAAAGCTTTGAAAATGTGAATTAATATCTTCATAACAGTTTAACAATATATTAAAGTCAACAAGTTTTAAAACTTTGTGGTTTACCATAGCCATCTGGTTTAACAAGACTTTCTTTAGCTGCAAATATATCTGACTGATTAACAAATGGATTAATAACTCTATGAGATAGGAAACACAATGTGCAAGAACTTATTTTTCATTGGCAACCAAGCCCAAAAATCTTTATTAGCATCTGTAAACCTGCATGACCAATTTTAATAGTAAAGGTCTATCAACTCCAGCAAAAGAGATGAAATTTTGAAAAATGTTGATTAAAGAGTGGAGCCAAGGAAGCACAAAGCTTGAGCTTGCCAGATCTGACTTGAAATAGAAAAGGCTTAAAGTTAAGAATTAAGAAGCAATGGCTAAGAAAGCCTGAGGCTTAAGCTAGCTAAGTTTATAAATAAAAAAGGCTTGAAGGAAATAAAACTCACAGATTTGTTTCAGAAGATCCCATAACTCCTATTCAGTTTATTCAGACATGAGTAGGCCTGTTCTCATCAACTATAATAGTTTTTGAACCTGCCCAGATTTCAAAGTCTTCAAAAACTTCTTCTACTTGATTTTAGGAACATGAGCTGGTTCTGACTATATTTTCTGCCTAAACTGGATAATAACAAAGAATATTCAAGATCAATGGAGGTAATAACAAATAAAGGTGGGGAAATAACCACTAAGACAATGGTTATGGCACAAACATGGCACTGCTCAAGTAAGGAGTCTAAATCAAGTATTACAGGCTCAAGCCCAGAAAAAGGGAGAAATACCTTGAAAAATGTCCAGATCAGAAAGAAGTCAAATAAAATAGAAAACAAGTAATTCAGACTAGAGAATCTAATCTGTCCCTTGTTTCTTATGTATTGCTAATTATATGACCAACCAAACTAAAGGTAATCTGAATAAGGTAAAATAGAAAATTAGGAGCTAAAAGTGGTAAGTTTGTAATAGATTTCTAATGTATCTTTCCTTATATTAGCCTAGTTAGGGGCCACTAGTCTAAAAGCCCTTTTAGTAGTCCAGCACAAGCACAAGATTAATGGTAGTTGTCACTATTATAATGCACCTTTATTTTCTTTTTCTTTTTCCATTATTTATACTTTCTTTTTACTCTTTATAGTTATATTATATGTTATGCCCACATTCATTTTTACTGTCCTGCCATTATACTTATCTACTTTTTACTTTTACTCTTTATTTCATGTCTTTACTTTCTTACTTATTTAGAAGTTTACCTTATTTAGTAGCATAGCTTGATTTGTGCATATATACTTTGAAATGGGTCACTACCCATCCTATCTTGATACTCAAGTTGACCTTGGTGGATGCTTCTATCCTATTCTTGATAACTGCTTGGGCTTTTGTGCTAGTGGCCCAGAACTAGGCAAGAGAGAAAGGATAAGACCTGGGCCCTTGTATAAACCAGAAAGCCAGACAGTGAATAAAAGCAAAGGTAGGATCCTTCTTGGATCAAGACCAGAGATCACTACTGTGGATCTAGCCTAGAGGTCAAGAAAGCAAGACTGGGTTTCTCCAGCTTGCACCCCCTGCCTTATATATTGTCAAGGTCTGTGCACAGACCATGTACAGGGAGTCTACCCTAAAGTATGCTATCTAGGGGCACCAATAGCTAAAGTAGCTCCTACCTCTAAATAAATATATAAGATGGATGCATGAGGCAGCAATAAGGAGTGAGGCAGTGGCCTCATGGATTAAGGGAAGGGAATGGAAGAGAAGCCACACCATGAGGATGTGGGAGGAATGGAAGAACACAGGTACCAATCAATAAGATGGGCATGGCCATTATAAGGCTGAGGAGATCCAATTTGGATCTCTGCCACAGATCAGATCCTAATCTAGATCAAAAGATCAGATATCATCAGAGGGATCTAGATCTCATCTGAGATCTGCCACATCATGTGACTGATACCTAATGCCAAGAGAATACTCTAAAATAGGACTTAGCCTTAGCCTAGGGTTTGCCTTGTAAGGCTACTTGTTCACACAATCATGTGCTCCTGGCACATGACCAGTCACATCACATGCTCTACAGTTCCCATGGTCACGTGCTGACCATCATGTTAGGTTGATACTATAACATACATAATAAGGCAGCCCTATTTTTCAAGTTCTTAGACTTGAATACTTGTATTATGTGCTTAGTAGAATACTGACAGTTTTGTCACATGACTGTGAGACTCACATGTCAAAACAAGATTAACTCTAGGCAAAGGTTTGATTCTTTATATCAGAGCATTTCCTGATATATGGTAATGGTCATATGATATGGCAGATCTCAGATAAGATTAAGATCTAACATTAATAATATCTGATCTTAAGGATCTAGATTGAGGATCTAATCTGTGGCAGAGATCCAGATTGGATTTCCTTAGCCTTATGGTGGCCATGCCTTATTTATATTCACTGTCCCTGTATCTTTCCTTCCATTCTTCCACATTCTTATGGTATAACATATCTTTTCTCCTTCTCTTGATCCATGAGGCTACTGTCTTACTCCTACTCTATACCCCATGCTTCTTTATTTATCAGCTCTGTGTACTTACTACTAATGGTCCATAGATAGTAGTTATCATTCCTATACATGATCTGTGCACATCTGTATTAAATATATAAGGAATAGAAAGAGACTTGGGATTTTTTCCAGTCTTAACCTCTTGTTATAACTTTCCTTTTCCTTTTCCCCTTCATTTTGCTTGAATAAATGTCCTTCCAGCTGAAGGATCCCTTACTTCCTTGTCTCAACTCACAAGCCTAGTTAGGGGCCACTAGCACAAATGTTCTCTTATTGGTTTAGTAAACTGCCACATGCTGGTCCATATTGTTATGCACCTCAATACTGAAGTGCCAAATACTTATAAGAGAAGAGAAGGATCAAGGAAAGCATTGAGTTAATACCTAGTAGATACAAGTGCTCAAAGTTAAGGGCTTTGAGATACTATACTACAGTTTATATAGGCTATAGCACTGTGCATGGACCAAGACCCTGATGGAAATATTCCCATACATGCAGCATGGGCATCAAATAGAAGAGAAGTCTTGCAGAACCCATTAAGGGTCCAAGCTTCTGAAATGGAAATAAAAAGACAGAAATAAAAAGAAGTAATATAAAATGGAAGTGAATCTAGCAGAGTCTGAAGGCATAAGGCTAACTCTATACCCTAGGTTAGATGACCCATTATGTGCCCTGATAAGATAAAGATTAGATAACCATGTGGAGAAGATAAGATAAGATCACATAATCAAGAAAAAGAAAAACATGTTATAACACATATTATATATAAAAGATATTAGGAAGGTATATAACAACTTGTTGTTGCAAACTATGCAATGACCACTTTCATTCTCATGTGATCGTGGGAATCCCAACCCTTATCAGGCTAAACCCTAACTTAGGACTTAGTATTCATACGAGTATTTCTAAGGTTAGTGGTCACAAGGCACATCTAGAGATCTTCCCTGGATCTTCCCCTGATCTCTCCAATCTCAGATCTGACCATCTCCGTGGATCTGACGGATCTGCCAAGGTGATCTCATCTGTGGATAGAGATTCCCGTCCTCATTGTGTTCACGCCTCTTTTCTTCCATTCCCCCACATCTTATGAGAGGCCCTTTGCCTCATTCCTTCTATTTGATCCATGCACTTATCATACGGCCTACATGAGTATGCCTTATATGCTACTGGCTGGCTTACTGTACAACTTCAGGGTAGGCACGGATGTACATGGTCCGTGCGCATCTTAAAGTAGTATATAAAGGCCGAGCCCTAGGTGGTAAAGTCCTCAGACTTTATCACTTTTAGGCATTAGGCAGTTAGGCTTTACAGAAAGCTCTTCTCAGGAAACCAGGCCCTTCAAGGCAGGCCAGGATCTAGGAAGTCTCGAGCCCAAGTCTCATATGAGTTCTTTTCATCATTTACTTGCAGTTCAGTCCTCAGTTGCTCCTCATTTGAGCCTCCACTAGGATTACATTTGTGTTCCTCCTCTGTTTACACAGGTCTAGGTGTAGCCTCTGGTTTCCAGAGTTGTAACACTTGTGCTATAGCCCTTTTTTGGCTATTGAGTGATTTCTAGTAAATTCCAGTACACTCTGCTCCTATAGAGCATTATTCCAAGTCATATATTTCTTCCCTAGCCCTTAGAATTGGAGTTAGTAATGTTCCACTCTTATTTTCTGACTTTCTGACTTATTACTCTTTGTTGCGATCCCTTTGCAACTACTACTTTCACATCACATGATTGTGGGAATCCTACTCCTTTTCAGGATAACCCTAGCCTAGGGCTTAGCAATACTTTACAAGTACTTCTATGGTCAGTGGTCATGTGACCTATCTGAGGATCTTTCCTGGATCTGCCCAGGATCTTCCCAATTTCTGATCTGATCTATCTCCACAGATCTGATGGATCCTGAGATACAATCTCATCTGTGGCAGAGATCCCCGTCCTCATGGTGAACCCTGACCTTCTCTTCCATTATACACATCACATCCACAAGGCCACTGCCTCACTCCTTCATATCTGCTCCATGCTCTCTCCTCTCTTATTTAATAGTGTGCTCTTACCACTATTGATGTTCCATAGATAGTGGTACTCTAGGGTAGGCTTACTTAGTTGGTCTGTGTGCCTCCCTGAGCAATATATAAAGGGGCAAGTGCTGGTGGTAAAGTTCTCAGACTTTATTACTTATAACTTGCAGATTAGCACTTCTTTGGAAATCAACCCTTTCAAAGATTAGGCCCTTAGTTGCTCGAGCTCAAGTCTCTTTCGAGTCCTCCTTCGTCGCTCCCTCCTTGGTTGCTCCTCTTTAGAGCCTTCATTCATGTTCTCTCTTTAGTGTTCCTCCTTTCTCAAGTCATCTAGGTGTAGCCTCTGGTTTCCAGAGTCGTAACACTCTTAGTGTTAAGCCAAGATCATAACATTATATAACCATGGTAAATCTTACCATTTCACTTATTCACACCTTCACATGTCATAACTTCACTCTTTTACTCTTTTACATATTTACTAGTCTAGATTATTCTAGATTATTAATATTACTATCTTACCTTGGCCTTATTTTAGGTCTTTACTCTTCTTTTGCCATTAAATGGCTTACTGTAAAATATTTAGAGTAGACTAGACTCACATGATCTATGCATACTTTTCTATAGCCTGGATTTTTCCAGTCTTATATACTTAAGCTCTTGCTTTATACAAGTTCTTGACTTTTTTCTCTATATTTCTCTTGCCTAGTTCTCTGGCCTCTAGTTAAAAGGCCTCTTGCACAAGCCCATTAGTAGTTAACTGCAACAGTTGTATTTTAGCCATTTCAATAGCACTATGTGTTTCTTGGTGAAGATTGGGGATAAAATGAGGACACTGGACTTATTGAGAACTTAAGATGATATCTGCCAATAGAGGGTTGCAAGCTGGAACTCTCTTGAAAGGGTGGAAACTTGATATGCAAATGCTTTAGAGAAAAATGAAATAATATAAAGCAGAAGTAGTATAATAAACATAAAGGTGAGATACACTACTTATACTTAAAAAACAAGGTTTAGACTTAGTTAAATGAGTCAGAGCAGATAACTATGGCTAAGTAAGTAATCCATATGGAAATGCATAAAAAGTAAAGGAAGTCAACTATAAGTAATAGTATTATGCATTTATATGAATCTATACTTCCACTTTACATGATTATGGGAGATATACTCCTTTTTGAGTAACCCTAGCTTATGGTCTGACTTATTGAGTATCTTCAAGATCAGTGGTCACAAAACTTATATAATTTGAAATCTTTCCAGTATCTGCCCATCTAATCTAGATCTCAGTGCTATCTCCTAGGATCTAATGGATCTTAAATCTGCATCTATAATCTTATTACATCTGTGATAGAGATCTCTGTCCTTATATAAGACCCTGGTCTTCCATTATGAGTTCCTGACTTCTTTTTTATTTCTTCCCTTAATATGTGAGGTTACTGCCTTACTTCTTTATCTCCACTTTATATCTTGTCCTCTTTTATTTAATAATGCTCTCTTACTGCTAGTATTGTCCATAGCTAGTAGATAGTCTAGGGTAAACTTAGTATACATGGTCTGTGCACCACCCTGGGCCATATATAAGGGGCAGGTATGGGTGGTCAAGTCTCTCCAGACTTAATTACTTTATATCTTGCAGTTTGCACTTCTTTAGATTCCAGCCCTTTTGAGCTAGATCTCCAGTTGTACAAGCCTTAAATCTCTTCTGAGTCCTTCTTTGTTGATCTTTTCTTGGTTGTTTCTTTGAAATTAGTATTATAACAAATAGTGGCTAACAAAAGAAATCTTTTGGAATAAAGAAGTCTGAATGTTCCAGAATGTAACAGGAAAGTGTCAGGGATATGTGAAGATTAGAAGCTAGAATGCAAAAGAAAAAAGAAAAGAGACCAATTATAACAGGTAAAAGTAGTATAAGAAGCAAGAAGATAAAGTATGCTACTTTAAAGTACAATAAATAAGGTTAAGATTCAGTTGAATGAGTCAGAGTCTATGACTAATGGTAACTAAGTAATTTATGTGGAAACAGATAAAATGTGGTAAAAGCAAGCTATAAGTAATGGTCACTGAGTCAAAGAATGTTCTGAAACAAAAAAAAGTCTAATGATTTCAAAATATAACAAGAAAGCTATTATGTGACCATAAGACTTGCTTGCCTAAACAATAATAACTCTAGATATAGGTTTAATTCTTATCAGAGTATTTTCCCTGCATTATAGTATTGGTCATATGATATGACAGATCTTATCTGAAATCTAGATTAAGATCAATCTGTGGCAGAGATCCAAATGGGGATCTCCTCAGCCTCATGGCCTTCTGGCCATATTCATATCCACCTTTGCTATATGCTTCTCTTCCATTTTACAATACTTTTCTATATCTCTTGATCTGCAAGGCCACTGCCTTACTCCTACCCTATGCTCTATGCTTCCCTATTTATTAGCTCTGCATACTTACTGCTATTGGTTACCAGATAGTAGTTATCTTTCATGTACATGGTCTATGCACATCTGTTGCTAATATATAAGAGGTAGAGAGAGACTTGGGGAAATTCAGTCTTGATTACTTCTATTACCAGTGTCTTAACTGTGCTGGTCCTCTTTTAGTTGTGACTTACCCCAGATAGGGCCTTGACTCACTTCCCCTCTTTAACCTAGTTCTGGAGCATCTAGCTAAAAGCCCTCTTGTTATTGTTGTTGTTAGCCTGCCACTCACCAGTTCACATCAGTTTTAGAAGGCACCTTGATCAGTGCATAACACTTGATAAAGATTACTTTTATGACTTGTGGCAGAAGGAGCCATGAGATCAAGTATAACAACTTGGTCACAAGATATATTAGAGAAGATCTATGGTATAAAGAATATCAGAGAATGCTCAGGTTATTTTGTGGTTGACAAGGAATCAGTATTTAAAAAGAAAGATTGGTGATATGCAGATAAAGATAATAGCAATTGTCCAGTTTTGGGTTAGCCATAAAAACCCTATAAAGGACACTGTCCCTTTTACTAGAAGTACAGTCAAGGTGGTTGCAGGTTAGCCTTAATAGAAAACCCTCAGATCATTATTTGAGGTTTGTGGATCTCCTGGAAAACCATAGTCAGAAATGATTTTTCTAGTGTCCAGTTGTGGATAAGCCATGGAAAACCCAGGAATAATTTTTGTTTCAGTGAGCTGGTTGCAGATTAGCCAAGGTCACTAAAACCCTACATTATTAGTTGTGAGTCAGCTGTAAAACCCTTACCCCAGTTTTTACAGGACTTTTTCTTTAAAAAACCTGTTTCTTTGTTGTGGGTTGCCTTTAAACCCTTGCTTATTTAAAGGAGTTTACTAAATCCAATCCTTTGTTGTGGATATTCATTAAACCCTTACCCCTCATCTATGTTTGTGGGAGTGTGTAGAACCCTCAGAGATTTACAGAGATGTTTCATAAAAACTTAGACCTTGCCACCACTGTTGAGTTTTTGTTTAACAGATCAATTACATTTGCTGGAGTTCATTAAACTGGAGCAAGGATAAACCCAGAAGTTCTAAAACTACTGTTGACCAGCATGTTGTTAAAAGGCAATTCCTTTCAGAGTCTAACATTCAGCATGGAGTTACCCTTAAAAAAAGGGTTATTAATTGGTTTGTTAAAGAAGTATGAAATATCCCCTTCACTAGATTCCAATTTTCTGTCCCAAACATGACATTAAACTGTGTAATGTAGTTGTGGGTATATTTCTGTGAAACTCTTATCTCAGAAATAAACTGAAATTGTTCTAAAACTACTCAGAGGTTCTTAGTATGTTAAAGCAAACAAAAGGGTTAAGTGTTGCTCCTTGAGTAGACACTTAGACAGAACAGTTCAAGGATTGAAATGAAAAGTTCAGAAAAACTATATTAGTTTCTAGCTTTCAAGTCATCAATGAGTTATACCAGTTTTCAAGGATTCAAACAGATAAAGAAGATTGCATCCTGTTGTGGGTATTTTACAAGGCAAAACTCTCAAGTCCAGGGCAAGCTCTAGGGCCCATAGTTGAGCTATTAACTACAGTAAAGGTTTGTAGTAGACACTGCAATATCAAAGATTACCAAGGCCTTAGCAAGTCTTAAAAAACTGCTATTAGAGGATTATTTTCATGTTACTAAATCAAATATGACCAGCTCATATCAGACAAACTGAGTATTTCTAGATATGAAAGGAAATCAGCACTAGATTTTAGAACCTCAACAAGTTAGAAAACTATCCAAGATTTACAAGATTGGCAAGCTTAGTCCAATTTAATATTCTAAGCACTAGAAAGTCAAGCAGTTTACTCTGCTTGATGCATCATGTATGGCCAGTTTAGTCCATCACAATAGTCCAAGCAACTAGGAAGTTGGATAATTCATTTTATCTGATGCACCAAGAGTTTTGAATCTCCTCTATCAAAATCTACTTCAAGAAATGTTACCTCTGGCCTTTATAAGATTTTATTCTTTTCTTGCCAGATTTAAAGTTGAATCTCAGCATGTTCTTTACTTAAACTGCTTTACTCAGAGCCCCTCCCCTCTTCTATTTACCATGCCTCAATTTTAAACAAGTTTTCATGAATTTTGGGCAATTTTTTCCCCCTCTTTTTTGTCTTTCTGCTTGTTGACTTGTTAGAATAACTGTGCTTATCAGGACAACTCACCTTGAAAAAGGGATAGTATGGTATAGGACTGCAAGGAACTATAAAGGAAACCATACAAGAGACATGCAGTGGAACTAAAGAAACAAGTGGCCCTTAGATCAATTACAATGAAGATAAAGTCAAGTTTTCAACTTTTTCATGCTTTATCAGAGTTTTTCTTTTTTCTTTTCCCTCAGAGTTATTTATACAGGATTAGCCTTAGCCTATAATAAATTGTGCATTCTTCATACATTCAAAGCATTAGCTTGCTTAGAGTTCTTGCCTTGAAAAGAAAATAATATTATATGCTCAGCAGAATACTAATGGTCTTGTCATGTGACCATGAGACTCACTTGCCTAAACAAGGATAATTCTAGGCATAGGTTTGGTTCTTATCAGAGTATTCCCCCTATATTATAGTATTGATCATGTAATGTGGCAGATCTCAGATAAGATCTAGATTAGGATTAATCTATGGCAGAGATTCAGATTATTATAGATATCTATTCATTCTGCCTTGATACTCAAACTACCTTGATGGATGCTCCTAATCTGTTCTGAAAGATTGATAAGGCTTTTGGCTAGTGGCCTCTAACTAGGTAAATAAGAGAAAGCTGAGATCACTACTCTTATATAAACCAGAAGCCAGCAGCACTAGTAAAGACTAGCCTGTATTGTTATACAACTAGCAAACACAATGGTCTCAAGCATGTGACCATGGAAACTATTGAGCATGTGATGTGAATGGTTGCATAGTCATGTGACCAGGAGCACATGATCATGTGAACAAGTATCCTTATAAGGATAACCCTAGGCTAAGGCTAAGTTCATTATATCAGAGTATTCCCTTGCACCAGGTATCAGTCACATAATGTGGCAGATTTCAGATGAGATCCAGGTACAGTTTCCAATAATATCTGATTTCAGGATTTAGATTAGAATCTGCATCTGTGGCAGAGATCCAGATTGGATCTCCTCAGCCTTATGATGGCCATACTTCTTTCATATCTGAGAACCAGTGTGCTTTCATTCTTTCATATCCTTATAGTGTGGCTTCTCTTTTATTATCTCCTCTAATCCATAAGGCCACTGCCTCACTCCTTTATATCTACCCCATGCATTTTTCATCCCTTTATAATAGAGCCAGTTATGCTATTGGTATTCATAAATAGTGTAGTCTAGGGTAGGCCTCCTGTACTTGATCTGTGTGCAAGCACTGGCAATATATAAGGCAGGGGGTACAAGCTGGGATTTCCCAAGCTTGCTCTCTTGACCTTTAGGCTGGTTATACAGGCTAGTTTTAACACTAGTGCTACTAACTGTTGGTTTATACAAGAAGTGGCCTTATCCATTCTCTACTCTGCCTAGTTAGGGGGCACTAGCATGAAAGCCTCACCAGCATCAGAACACAGGATTAGGAGTGTCCCTCAAGGAGCATTTTGAGTATCAAAAACAGGATGGCAAGAAGCCATAATATGTATAATCAACTAAAAGATCAAGAGAGCAAGACTGGAAAAATCCCAGCTTGCACCCCCTACCTTATATATTGCTGGAGTCCACACATGAACCAAGTACAGGGAGTTTACCCTAAAGTAGCTATCTATGGCCACCAATAGCCTAAGTAACTCTAGATCCTAATATAGATATAGTAAATGGCATGGGGCATAAAGTAGGAGTGAGGCAAAGGCCTCACAGATCAGATGAGGGAGAAAAGTGCTGCACACCATGTGGATGTGGGTAGAATAGAAGGAAAGGATACAGGCTCACAGATATAAATAGGGCATGACCATCATAAGGCCAAGGAGATCCATTGAATCTCTGCCACAGATCAGATCCTAATCTCCAAGAAGATATCATTGGACCCTGGATCTTGATCTCATCTAAGATCTGCCACATCAGTAATCTGATACCTGTATATGGGAACTCTGAATAAGACTTAGACCTAGCCTAGAGTTATTCTTGTTTGGCAACTCATTCACACAATCACATGCTCCTGGTCACATGACTATGCAACCATTTGCATCACATGCTCAACAGTTCCCATGGTCATGTGCTATGGGCTGTCATGTTCAGTAAGACCATAACAGAAATCTCCTTAGCCTCATGACCTTCTGGCCACATTTATATTTGCCTTTGCTATATGCTTCTCTTCCATTTTATAATACTCTTCTACATCCCTTGATCTACAAGGCCACTGCCTTTGAAACAGCAAACTGCCATCCTAATCTCAGGTCTCGTGACCAGTCCAGTGGATGCTTCTAAAAAGTTGTGGTTTTGTGCTAGACCACAAAGAACTAGGCAAAAGGAATAGACTGAAAAGTCAAGTGCCTTGTATAAAGCCCTAGAGCTTAAGTGCACAAGACTGGGGAATCCCAGCTTGTGCCAGCCCTTTATATATACTACAGTAATGCACACAGACCAGGTACTATAGTCTGCCCTAAACTATGCTATAGTAAGCAGACCAATGGTGTAAAAGAAGCAAGTACCTTAGCAGTTCTTCATGGTAACTGCCAGGTAAAGTTATCATGGTCTGGAATGTTCTAGAATGTGAAATGGTGAAGATGTGAAGATGTGACAGGGTGAAGATGTGAAAAGGTGAAGAGTAAGGTTCCCATAGTCACATGATGTGAAAAGTAAAAAATGATTATAACAGCCTTACTCCTACTCTCTACTCTATGCTTCCCTATTTATTAGCTTTGCATACTTACTGCTATTGGTTATCAGATAGTAGTTACCTTTTATGTACATGGTCTATGCACATCTGTTGCTAATATATAAGAGGTAGGGAGTAACTTGGAGAAATCCAGTCTTGATCACTTCTGTTACCAGTGTCTTAACTGTGCTAGTTCTTTTTCAGTTGTGGCTTATCCCAGATAGGGCCTTGACTTACTTTTTCTCTTTGGCCTAGTTCTGAAGCATCTAGCTAAAAGCCCTCTTGTCATTGTTGTTGTTAGCCTGCCACTCACCAGTCCACATCAGTTTTAGAAGATACCTTAATCAGTGCATAATACTTGATCAAGACTTATTTTACAGTCAGTGGCAGAAGGAGCCATACTGATCAAGTACATAACAAAATCATCTGAGATATGCAAAGAGCAGAAGCTAGAATGAAAAAGAAAAAAAAAGAAGAAATTATAACTGTTATAGATCTAGACCAACAGCAAGAGAAAACCACCTTGGAGATGCCCAATACTGGGGGGACAAAAGAATGGCAGCCTAGAGGAGGCACTAGGAAACAAGGTAAACAAGTAAACAAGTGCTCTAGACTGGAAAACCAGTCTATGCCCTTGCCCCTTTATATATTGCTACA